>BMAO01008929.1:0-19534 GCA_019973975.1 Trichonephila clavata | reverse complement strand
GAGCGCGCGAGCACTGAGTCACCCCAGACTCCCGAATCTTTAATTCTGGGGAAATTGTCGATTTGTTACCAATGACCTTGACAGTATCCTCTATATGAGAGTCCTCATGAGAACTAAAATGTATTTTTCACATCTTCCTCTGTTTGGGGAGTTTTTTCTCACTTTTGGGGGCGGATCAAGCGTTATTACTTTTATTTTTTATTTTTATTGTTTTGGCTGAGTTCCTCGCGCGCCCACTTTTTTCCGAAATACTTTTTAAGACATACTACATTTCCCCTGCACACACGACTTAGGTTTTGATAGCTGTATTGTACCATTCATTATAATTTTAATGTGAGTAAGCAGAATATTAAAAAAATAAATGGGATTTGCGATTTCTATATAATGAAGTTGAAAACTGGTCAAGCAAAGGAAGAACTTGTGATGAAATAATGGATATTATAAAGAGTGTGAATAAATTTTAGAAATGCTATGAACATGAAATGAGTTAAAAAGAATAATTGCAAATGCTACCTAAAGATTCCATCAAGGAAAAAATATGAAGCCATTGTCTACCACAAGATACACATCGCCCTGTCCAAAAGACGAACACAAGAAAAAGTTCACCGAATACTATCATCAAAGAACAATAAAACTGTGCAATAACTTGAACAAAATATGACAGTTCGTTTGCAAATAACATTCCTATAAATATTAGCGAAGGTACCTCTAATTTGTGACCATTGAACTTCTGGTTCAGTTTGATTGATTATTTCTTTCTAAAATTCCAATGAAAAATTTAAAAATCCTTACAGTAGGTATATAACATAATTTCTCTTTGATAAATTATTCCCTGGAATTACGATTTTTATCGTTTACAATAAAAATAATTATAGACGAAGATGGAGTGATTCCATCATCCCGCGTGAACACCAATGTTAGTATCGAGGGCACGCCAGGTCCCGGATTAAATGCTTAGAAAAAAGCTGATTAAATCGTTAAATAAGATGTATGCGGTTTGTACAGATTTAATAAAGCTACAGTTTATTAACAGTAAAATATAGAAAAATATGAGAAAGATTGCTATAATTGTTCAGAAGGTATTTTAGAAAAATACATATCATACATATATATATATATATATATATATATATATATATATATCACGTATAATATTCTTCATATAGTAAACTTTCCGATTTTTTCCCATATACATAAATATTATCGAACTGAACAGATTTGGAAATTTCGATTTACAGATTTATACATTTATCTTGAAAATTTTAAAGGGGGAAGATTGGTGTGATACAAACTGTTATATCACTGCTTTTTATTCAAATCTGTAATTTAATCTGCTAGAGCATTTGTCATTTGATTTTCATTAGTAGGCGTTTTGCACACCAAGGATATTTAATAGTTCTGCTCATTTATTTACGTTCTCTTTTTGTACTTTATACACACATTATATATATATTTATATATATATATATATAATATCCTAATAATATATACAATAATTATAAACTTAAGTAAGAGAGATAGTAAGAAATATTAGCCACAATAGTACAATAGCAAACTCTTGGCCTTAAGAGCCAAGATGGAAGGTTTGAACAAAATTTTGTGACTAGTCAATCTACATTTGTAATTTCCTATACACTGGGGCATATATATACTATATATATTTTTTATGTCGAGAGAGAGAGAAAGAAACTGGGTTATTAAATAAAAAGTACATCTAAACAACAGAACAAAACCATGGATTAATCCACAGTTAAATAAAAAATAACCATTCCCACATAGCACACATGACTGAAAGGGCTCACATCTGTATTACATATATCTTTAAAGGGAAAATTTCTAAATTGCCACAAGCATGTTATAATGATAGACCCAAAACTTGAAACAATGACTCTAAAAATTCCAATCCATTCATACTTATTATGAACCTGATGCGGCTGTAGCCCCGACAAATAATAAACACAGGTTTAAGCTTACATCAAATTATATTCAAAATTTATGTAATATTAATTTAACTTGGGAAAATTTTTTACCAACCTTCATTATTATGATACTTAAAGATAACATACATAAAACAAAATATTAATTATTGTTTGTTTAATTCAAATTAAAAAAAAACATCGGTCTTTATACTAATCATTCAAACATAATTAATGATTAAATTAGAAATTCGAAGCAAAAAAAATTACAGCTAATTAATTAATAGATAATTAAAGTGGTATAATCTCATAACATAAGGCGGAACATACGATATCGACAGCAAAATTACTTCACCGTAAGGGCAACACGCAACAATTAAAAAATTTATATGCACTAATAGCCATAAAAATTTGCGCATGAAAAAGTAAGTGCGGGATTATTACGAAACTTGGCATGAACATACTTGTCAGGCAGATATTAATATGATTAGAAATGTAATGTGATTTTACAATAAGTACGGCCATCAGAGGGCGTGTAACTTCGTTCTCCTTGTACAATAAAACATGTAACTAGAAATTGTTTGCATACATTTCTTCTGCTTTCAAAGGAATACATTTAAACAAGATATGTCATTACACCACCATCGGAGACAATACGTACAGGTGTCATAGATCGAGAAGGGAAGAATTATATGGAGGATGGAAACCAGGTAATCAGCTCACCGAGTAGCTTCCCAACAAGGCTTTTCTTACTTGACTTTGAGGATTTGTTGAGACTAGTGGACAAGAGAGAGATCTATTACACAGTGACTAGGCTCCAGACGCCCTCAACAGATGAATAGTCGAGAAGACCGTCACAACATACGACACGCCACATAGCGCCAACTGCCAAATTGCTCCCTATCCATACACAAGCAGCACTTTCACTACGCGCCTATGTATCAGTCTATACCAAAGCAAAGTGTCTGGCTGAACGAGAGTTGCCAATGCGGGTGCCCATTATGAGAACCACCATTGACAGCTTCAAAAACTATGTTCACTTTCACCATCAACCAACCAGAGAGCCGCATCTAAGCTTTCACCTATGTCAAATTCAATTAAGAAGAAACCATTAGGCACGCCTTCCGGACCGCCTCGCAACAGTCAATGATCATCATGCTCTTTGCAGAATGAAAAATTAAACTTTTAACGTCCTCTCATATCGAAGGCCACCAGATTTGGGATTGAGGACTGCTTGCAATCCAGATGCTAAAGAGGAACGCCCATTCCATGTCATTGACACCCCACTCAGCATCGCTTCCGTTTGGAGCAGTGTAACGCTAGAAGGGTTTTTACTGCAACAGAATGGAATACAGGAGTGGCATTTCAAATCAATTTTTAATATCGAACATTTAAATGTGCTTGCGTTTCTGAGAAAGTAGGGAATTTAGCATATGTAATTAACACACGGAAAGATCCTAAAAAGGAATACAAACCTAAGCAAATAAATATGGAGAATGTATAAGGAAATTAAAATCTTGAAATAATAGTTTCTATATACCATTTAAGTATTTAACTTATATATATATATATATATATATATATATATATATATATATATATAATCAAAATTTCTCTACAAGAGAGATGATTCAACATGATTAATACTTAAAGAATATCAATTGCTGGATAACAAGACAACATAATTTAGAAGGAGATATGAAAAATTGAAATAACACAGTAAAATATAAAAGAATGGATGCTTCAGTATTATCAACATTGCTGACTTAGGACAGCTAGTATACATAAAATTTTCTTTAAAAAATCTTTCTGTATGAAAGTGGGGTTGAACATGTTTTTTAGCCAGCAACCTTCCCCCTTTTTCTGTTAATAATACTGAGCAAATATCAATTGGAAATAATGGATAGGAAATCTAAATCCATTATATGGAAAAGGTAACTTACCCAAAAATTGCATACTGAAATGCAGAGCCCGCGCTAAATCTGAGTACAATAAACAAGTTATTGCCAGATTCTGGACCCAAATACAATTTCAAAACAAAGCAAAGGCTGAAAAATAGCACTTAGCAAAAGTATGAAAAGAATAGAAATAATAAAATAAGAAATGTAAACATACTACAATTATCTTAGAGACTCTTAATATGGTTTAAAAGTTATAATAAATTCTAAAAAAGTAATTTATCTAAAACTAGAAACTGGGGGTATTTAAAACTATCTAGGAAGAATAATAAATCTATAATATAAACCTTTTAAATTTATGGAAATTTAATCCTTACTATTTAGAATATCATTATTTAAATATCTATTAATAAAATTAATTGGGTAGTTTGAATTAAACAGTATTTAGTAAAATGTTTATAATTTTTTATTTTTTTCTGATTTATTAGAAACTAGAAATTTATTGCGTAGTGTGTAATTAAGAACAATATTTCTGAATATAGATACATGCACATTACTCTCCCAATGCGGTACTTTTATAATATTGAAATTAAGACTTCTCGTTTATCATAATTATTAGTAACTATTTTATAATCTTTTAATTTAATTTCTATATCAAGAAAATTTGCTTCGTAACTGTTACTATTTGTCTGTATTAAATTAAGATATTGTGGATAAAATTAATATTAGGTATAAAGTTGTCTTGCTTGCCAAATATATATATATATATATATATATATATATAATTAGATTAGGCGCAAATTTAATACGAATCTGTGTATAATATACTTTATAACCAATACACAGTAAATCGAAACAAAACTTTATTAGTTTCCAAACTATATTTTTCTTTCTTAAGCATTTGAAACAAAAAGTTCATTGTAGTTGGATTATATGACTCACTTAAAACCTATAAGTTATTCTGACAGAAAAACTAGTTCCTCAGAATCCTGTAAACTAGGTCTATTGTGGACCAAATTGTGGCGGAGTTCGTGAAAATGCTGGGTTATCGAGAATGGGAATAAAAAATACGACTGCCATCCTAGAAAAGATTGTACTGCACTTTTGTGTATTGTTTGCTTGAGAATACAAACAAAATGAACTACCCAAGTATCCAAATTAAAAATGCGTACTTTATGAAGGCATAGAGTATAGAATATGCTCGTGTAATCAGGAAAGCAACAAAGGAACAGAGTTCATGAATGAACAACATTGTTGTTCCAAATACTGAAGTGCGGTTTTGACAGCTTTTAATCACTTCCTTTGAGACATTTTAAGAAATTGCACGGAGTACTCAATGTTAATATCTTCATTATTTTCCGGCAATTTTCGTTAATTCTGGAAATTTTTATACCTGCAAATGTGTAGCTGAGTCATCCAGAGTGCCGGTTTATTAAGTGACGAGTTTTCGGGACATTACTATATCCATATAATTTTAACCATTTTGAAAATTGCATTCAACTTGTGACGGATCTATACGGTCTTCCACTAACCTTCTCTCTTTTCTTTAAAATGATTTATTTACTTCAACCAATCTCCACCGGGAGCCAAGCGTGATTTATGCAAATAAGATATATTATATAAGTTCGGGTTTCGTGAGTTAAAGGAGTTAAGTAAAGTGAAGAGATAGAAGAGTGAAGTTAAGTGAAGTACAGATCGGTAGGTCAGCACGCAGCTGTTGACATTCTTAGATAGCAGTTACGTGTGGAGCTACGCGTGGAGAAGTTGATTGAAGCTTGTAAAAATTCAGGTTATAGAGTGTGGATCCTTCAGCCATTATCCTAGCCAGTCAGCAAAGCAGAAATCATCACGATAGAACAGCCGATGATAAAAGATAAGGTCAGTGATTTAAATAAAGATATTACGAATATTAGTACGTGGCGTTACTGGAATTGTGCGTGTTTAAGCTTTCATAGATTCAGTTGTTATTTTTTTTTTGCTATTAAAAGTTCCCCTTTTTGTACTCCCCTTTATTTTGTTTCTCTTAAATTTGAATTGTGTGTTTCTACCCTTCTGTGTTAATAAGAATCAATAAATCTATTGATTTGCAATTATGTCTTTTGATCATTTAAGTCCGCCTACACATCCAGAAATATTTACTGATAGACGGGGAGATGGTAGTCTGAGAGGTGGCTTTGAGTCACGACAAACTGTCTAATTTGTCCTCCAATGAGTAAGATATGTTTCTTAGAAACTAAAAAAAAACTCAATTCTGAATTTATTTTTACTATCCTAAAGTATTATATTTTATTTTTAAATGTATTAACAGTATTTTTTTATGATAATGTACCCTAGAAGATCGAATTGGAATTGAAAATGGATGTCTGAAATCGAATTCGCTTTTCATACTACGCTGCAAACGCAATTTTTCTCTCTGGGAAGTTAACACACATGGCTGCATCAAATTCCAAATTTTTTTTTCAAAAATTTATTTCGCAGTACTTTTTTCCAAAACTTCGTCTGTCTTTGCCAACTTTATTTTTTTCTTGAATGAAAGTCATATTTGTTTTCAACGAAAAAAAAATATCGGGAAGTCAGTAGGGTAAAAATCATGAAATGATCGATTTTCAGTTTTTCATATTTCTGAAATCTGTATTTCATTACCTTTCTAGGGATATAACATTTATGCCATATTTTCAATTAGAACTATGTCAAAATGACTTTTAAAAAATCATCAACAGGCGGGCCACGCGCCTTTTTGACAGATATTTGCCTTTTAAATATCCTGAAACAATTACAAAGCCTTCTTTTTGTTTATTCAAACGCAATTAACTTTAGATAACAGTTGACTGTTCGATTAACTGTATTAGTTTGGTGGTGGAATTTCGAGTTACAACATGTTTCCAAGTCTTTTAAAGTATTATTTCTTAGTATTTAAAAATTTACTTTCACAAGGAATGATTTTTTTCAAAACTACTATTTTCATAATTTATATTTTTTAAATTACGTTTAAAAAAATAAAATTTTTCTAAATTTACTGTATGTGAAAATAAAGCTGCAAATTTACATTATATATTCCTTATGCATTCTTGTGGATACTGAAGTGATATTTTGAAAATATTACAAAAAAAAACAAAAACATTTAGCTAAGAGCACATATGTCAAAAAACAAACAACTTTGAATAAATTCAGTGATGATAAATAAAAGTCTGTTTTTAAAAAAACTAAATTTTTTTTAAAAAATATCACTTTAGTATAAATATAAATGTTACTTTACTGTACAGACAAGTTTTTAAACTTAAATATTCAAAAGTTTCTGAATGAATTGTACATACAAAAATTCAGATGTGTAATATCATTTGTCGTTGCAAGAAGCTGGTTAAATACATAAAAATACCTAAATATCATGTTTAAAAACATAAAAACAGTTTTATTTTTGCTGTTTAAGAAATCATGTGTACAGTTTAGAGAAACTTTTGAAATTTAAAAGTCTTAGAAACTTATGTTTACTTGTGAACACACAAAACACATATGAAAACTTTCGAAATGACGTAAAGTCATGTTTTTTCAAATGCACACAAAACCATATAGATAAATTTTTTCCCATTATATTTATGATGATATTTGCTCTACTTTGATATTTGTAATACATAAATGTTACAAATTCTTTTAAAATTTATAGAGATTTTGTGATAATAGATGTAAATTTTACAAAATATCTCGTTAAACAAAAACTGAAAAATGTTATGTATATATTTTCTGAGAATTTGAAAACATTTTTGATGCATATTTTACTTAAAATACATTGACTTGATGCTAATGTTGAATAAAATATGGGAAATACATGTTGGAAGTCATAATTTTTGTGATGAAGTGACATTTTATGTTAAAAATGCATTTTTCAAAAAGTTTGTTTATAAAAATTTATGTTCTTTTTTCTCAGAAAATAATGAAAGGATGCTCATAAAATTTCAATAGAACATAACCATGTACACTGAAGTAAGCCTTTATAAATTTTCCCAAAATATTTTAACGTAAAGCATTTGCCGTAGAAAAAAAATGAAAATTTTTAAGAAATTCATAGTAATATTTTTATGTTGCATGGTTTTGAAAAAACTTAACAATATATTTGAAATATCTCACTTCAGCATAAATATTAAAGTCTAATTAATATTCAGACTAAATCAGAAGTCTTAATATTTAACAGTTTCTGCGAAAAGGTACACATATATATGTGATGATACGGGATGATTTTTGTCCTTGCCTGTAAAGCTTGTTATACACATAAAATTACATAAATTTCATGATTAAAAACATAAAAACAGTTTTCTTGTTGTTTTGGATATCATTTATGTAATATTTATAGAAACTTTTTAATTCTGATACTTTAAGAAATTGTGTTTACATGTGAATATACAAAGCGCTAATGAAACTTTTCGAAATGTCATATATTCATGTACATTACTGTCTTATAAAGATTATATTTTTTAATTTGTGTCTTCTTTTTCTATAAATTTATTGTATGCAGAACTGGAATATTTTATTTTATATTTCATGTATATTGTGTATACTGAAGTGAAATTTTTGAGATATTCATCAGTCATTTAGCTAAAAATAATATGTCGTAACATAGAAAAGGAAAATTTTTATAAAACTCATTATTCTACTGTGCCAAAATTACATTTTTAAACAGGCTGATCAATTTTTTAAAAAAAATTTCACTTCTGTATAAAGATAAATGTTTATTTAATGCACACACAAATTTTTAAGCTTTGTGTTCAATAGTTTCTTAGTAAAAGGTACATAAATATATCCGAAAATGCAATGCCCTTTTTCGTTGCACAAAACTTGTTACATACCCAAAAATACACAAATTTCATGTTTGAAAACATAAAATCAGTTTTCTTGTTGTTGTTTTGGATACCATTTATGTAATATTTTAAGAATCCTTTTAATTCTGATACTTTAAGAAATTGTGTTTACATGTGAATTTATAAAACACAAATGAAACTTTTCGAAATGTCGTATAATGATGTATTACCAAAGTCATATTTTCATGTATTGACACATTTTCACATGGTATTTATGATGATTTATAATCACAATAATGTATCAGAACAGAAAATTCTTCAAAAATTGATGCATAATTTGAGAAAAATGATGCAAATGCTATAAAATATCTCGATAGATTAAAAGTGAAAAA
This sequence comes from Trichonephila clavata, assembly GCA_019973975.1. NCBI lineage: Eukaryota > Metazoa > Arthropoda > Arachnida > Araneae > Nephilidae > Trichonephila > Trichonephila clavata. The sequence continues at coordinate 10,538 of BMAO01008929.1, read as the reverse complement.
TGCTATATATGTATTTTCTGAGAAATCTAAGTAAAAGAAATAAGTAAAAAGTCCTAAAAGTTATTGAGAATAAGCTAATATTTAAAAAAATAGTGCAAATACAGATTGTAATTCATAATTTTTTTGATGAAGTGACATTTTATAATAAAAATGCAATTATCTCAAAACGATGTTTTTAAAAATGCGTGTACTTTTTCTCAGAACCTATTCAACGGAAGCACTTGCAATCTTTACTGAATATTACTGATATCTAACTATATATATTGCACGGAGCTTTTATTAATATTCCCATAATATTTTTGTAAAAGTCAGTTATCGTGAAAAAAAATGACATTTTTCAAAAAATTCATAGTGATACTGTTGCGATGAATGTTTTTGAAAAACTAAACAATATATTTGAAAAAGCTTCCGATCATTTTAAATAAAAAAGTCTAATTAATATACAGAAAAAATTTTAAGTCTGTACATTTAATAGTTTCTGAGAAAAAGGTACATAAAAATGCTCAATTTAACATTAGCGGGATAGGGGGTACCGACTACTCTTAATCAAAATATAAAAAGGAAAGCAAAAAAATTCACACGCACATAAAGAACGCAAATTTAACAAACCAATTCAATCAGGGAAACTTTTTAAAAATTCCTATTAATTTACGAAAGCAAAATCTCATGTTAAAAGATTCTGCTTTCCTAAATTAATAAACTTTATGTTATAAAACATTTTCTTGTTCAGAAGTATTTTTATGAAGAAATTATGTCATTAGATAAACATACATACTAATACATTATTAAACTGTTTATTTCTTTGTATTCTTAAAGAAAAGGGACGCACTATTTTAATTACTTTAGTAACTTATCAAGAAAAATTAGTTCCTGTTTCAACATTTTACTTCTCAATTCATTTACTTATTTGATAATTTTTTTCTTCTAAATGTTCAATAGAATTTATTAAATATTAGGTTAATAAAAATGTATTATATTACATCAGTTTATAGCTTTAAAATAAAGTATTCCATACTAATATATTAATTTAGTTACAGTTTTATCCGTATACTCTTTCGCACTCAAGCATTTTCATCTTTCAAAATTAATATGAAAAATCTTTTTTTTTCCATATACATTTAACTTCAGGTTTATTCATGATTTTAATAAAAACATTATCAAGTTCAATAAATATTTATCGTCATTTTAAAAATGAAAGTTTTTTGTACTGAGCAAGTAATGAATGTTTTAATAAATCGAAAAGCAGAAATAAAAATATTTATAGCACAAAGCAGTATTTATTTACATGCTGTTAAATGTATGATTACCATTTAAATTATATTTATCATAAATTTTATATTAACTAAACAAAAACAAATACAAATAAGAAATTTTTACAGTATTATAAATTTTTTATGAGAAAATAGCATTGAGCTCTGAGAACAAATTGCTAAATTTATGAAGAAATAGTTTTGAAATCTTAAATTTAATTTATACATATATTGCACTATCAAAATTCAGCTTAAATACAAAATGCTTTGAATTTTCAAAGAAAAAGAAAACTGTTCACAAAAAAATTAGCACCTCTCTTTCTTTAAGTTCAGTATCTCTTATTTTTCTAACAAATTATAATATTTAAAAAACTACTTTAGAGAAACTAAAAATAAACTGCAATGATTAATTTTAATCCATACATACTGAGACTCACAATTTAGTTTAAATTATCTTTTTAGTAATTTGATAGAATGCCTTATGAACGGAAAGTAGTTTTTAATTAAGATTCAAATTTTACTTACTATTTGAAAATTTTCCTACCAGATTTGCTTAATAGTTTACTAAAAACTTCTTAATGTGAGAGCCAAATTTTTTTGTTTGATTCATAAATTTTAATCAACACGTCTCAGAAGGTTATTTATTTTTATCATTTATAATTTCTATGTTTAACTTTGCTTTTATTTTGTTAAACTAATTAAATATATGATACTTATGCAAACAAATTTAAAGAAAATGTTATACATAAATAAACTGTTTGTTAGTTTTCTATATATCTTAGAAAATATTTCCTACTCTCAGCTGTACTGCTCAAATAATATATATTCAACATCTGACAATGAATAACATTTTAATTTAAATGTTTAAATGCATAATTTAAATAAAAACTCTTTTAACATTAAATAGTGTATTATTGTCAAAAACATGTTTAAGCTGAAGAAAGCTGAGATTTTTATTCATTTTTGGTTGCTTGCTTCATACTATTCCTTTTTTGTTTTGCCACTAACAAACACACATTTATAAATGATGTTAAAAACAGAAGCTAAAATTATTGATAAATTTTCAAAACATTTACTCTGAGCCACTTCTTGATTCTACCATTTTTTCAGCGTTTTTGACGTTTGGACGAAAGTTACCCAGTTTTCTCAATTTTCAATGTAAACTTTATCTTTAAGATAATAAAACTCTTCGCTCGATAAAAAGCTGATTGAGATTCAACACTGTGGCTGCTCGTGTTTTATTTTATGTAGACATCAAACAAGTTTCAACATCTTGGTTTCTGGAACATAAATTTTCAGAACGGCTTTTCATCTTCGTTTTCTTTTATGTTTTATTCTATTGGTGGCTGCTTCCAAAGGATGTTTTTCTTCAATGCTTGAAGCCAACATAATATCGTTGTGCTTTTGGGAGCTATTCTCTTTATCGAACTTTATTTTAATAATCAAGTTGAGTTGGTGTTTAATTTTTCGAAATATAGCAAATTTCACATTTAAGTATTTCGTTAATGTATTTTCTATCGCAGTCGTATATCATACTCGTTTTAAACTTCAAGTATTTTATGTTTATGAAATGATTTGAAATAATGAATTATAAAATACTGTTTTCATGCTGAAAATTTTTGTTTTGGTGAGTTTACTGATTCGAAGATTTTTTCGATAACTTGAAAAAATTATAAATGCTTGCCAAATTTTATAGTGAAACTACGAAAAAAATAAAAGAAAAAGAAAGAAAAGAAAATTAGTTGAGAAATATCTATAAGTATCAAGAATATAAACAATTTTGCATCCCCACCTTGTTTTGTAATTGGATTACAAAAGCTTTTAAAAGGGTTGGCAAATTATCATATCTTTCCAAAAATAATTTGGAAATCTATTAAAGAGCTAATTTATATTCAGTTGTTCTATAAAAGAATTATAAAAACCTTGCGCTGTTTATATAAAGGCAAACAAACAAAAAAGCTAGCATTATATATATTGGGATAATCTCTCCTTTTCATTAGAAATATTCCCCTAAATCTATTTGGGGTGAGTTTCATGCATTGTTATAAGTTTGGATTCCTGCATTTATTAGCTGATTATATAAAAAGTTTAAATAAAGAAATATAAATCCTTAAAATTATTTTTTTTTCATTATGACACTAAACAACTTATAAAATAAATCGCATCCATTCAAAATATACAAAAAGGCGTATATTAAAACAAATAAAAAATAAAAATCGTTAAAATATTTTTAATTGAATAAAAAATGAGACAAGTATTTCTTTTGTGCTCTCTTTCAACTAATCTTACCTGAAAACGTACACGTAATATATTTATAAAATCATGTGTAAGTTTTTTTTTATCTAGACAAATGGAGTACCCCGTAATTCTACTTTTTCACCATTCTAAACATTTCTTAAAATTAAATATCTTGTTAAGCATGGCATTAACAGCAATATACGTCTTGTGTTTTCCAAACAGCTTTTGAGTATTCCTTCGAACTTTGATTAAAATTTTGTTTATTGCAACATAAATTATTCCAACTAATCTTATAAATAACAAGAGTAAAGGTAAAATTTTCAATGTTAGCTTAAGATGTTACCCAAAGGAGCTGAATGTTCGTTAAGTTTGCTAACATGTAAAATCTATAAATTCAGAAAAAATCACCTGGTTTTGAACAAAATTATTTATGTTTATATTTGCAATGTAGTTTATTTTTCATATTCGTAAAGTTTCATGAGGGCGAAAAAAATTGAACTATTTTAATAAGTCATGATGAAGTTAGGAATAAATTTTATAAAATTCCTTTTTTTACCAATAAAATTTGTTATGCACGCAAAAAAGGAATGTTTAACTAAAATATAGCAGTAATTTGAAACAAAACCATGTGCTTCGACAATAGCATAATGTACCTCCGCATTTTGAAAAGCCTACAGCTTTTCTGTAAAGTAGAAATGTTTGTCATAATCATACATTTATTTTAATTGAACATGAGTTACAACAAAAAGGAAAGAAGATTAATTAGAAATTAACCATAAGTCAAAGCATAACCAATAATGACATATATATATATATATATATCAAATGGATTTAAGCAAACAAAAATTTATAACTAAATGTAAATATGTTTTATTATAAAATAAATTTTAAAAAATTTAAATTATATACTTTTTATGATACGCATTTATCAGTATATATTATCAAGAATCGTTTGATGAAAAAAAAAAAGATTACATTAATAATAAGTAAGTATGTCAGTACAGAATAAGAATAAAATGGAAATAAATAATAAATTATTAACTTTTGCTTAGTTTTCAGGTTTGATTTTAAATTTAGAATTAGGTGACAATTCTTTAAGAAAACAAGAAGGTTAGCAATTTAATCTGTGAGTTTAATTCAGAAAAAATGTTAAAAGCGTAATGATATAAATATTTTACTGCTAAAAAACGAGCGTGTTAAGAGGATGAGTTTATTATTATGAAAATATATTATAATTAATGTCAGTTATTATTTCATAATAGTTAATATGTTGATTTTAAGTAATAATTCTGTAGTACTTTTTATACCATTAATTCGTTTCATTAATTACGCAAATCTTTAATTCTTCCGATAAAATTACCTTGGATTTCTTTTTATGATTCTTTTGATTTCTAAAACAATTATAATGTTATTAAACTTTATATTATCACTTATGTAAGTATTATCACTTTTTTAGTGTATCTCTATTCTATGAGAGGAATCTGCTTACCAAATTTCAAACTGTGCGTCTAATAGTTTAAAAATGGAAATAATTATTTATATCTGCCCTTAACACCCCTTAACACCCCTTGAGGGTCAATTTTTCCCAAACCTGTTTTGTAGCGGATATTTACTCCATGAAAGAAACATTCCTACCAATTTTCAAGCAGGGAGGTGAAGTAGTTTAAAAACGAAAATATTTATCTAGTACGCCACTAAATCCCCCGCAACGCCATTTAGAGGTCTGTTTTCACAAAACCTTCTTATAGCTGATCTCTACTCTATAAAAGAAATCTACTTATCAAATATAAAGACTGTGCGTCTAATAGTTTAAAAATGGAGATAATTATCTATAACGTCCCTTAAGTCCCGTAACGCCACTTGAGGGCAATTTTCACGAAACCCATTTTGTAGCGTATCTCTACCCTATGAGAGGAATCTACTTACTAAGTTTCAAGACTGTACGTCTAATAACTTAAAAATCGGAATTTCTGACGCCCCTTAAACCCCCGCTTCCGCAAACAATTGCTGCTAATTTGAAATTACAAACAGACACTTCAATTTATTTATTTGTATAGATATAGATTGGGATTATAATAACTATTGTTTAAATGTGACTAAAAATGTAAATAAAAAAAAAGAAAGGATTAAAACTAACCGTAAAACTTATCAATTTTTTTGTTTCTTGCATTGCTTTTTGCTTATGAAGCCTTGATTTATTATTTTTAAAAGTGCATCCGAAACAGCCGATGCTCTACTTAACTGAACAGTGAGATTCTCCTTTCATAAAAATAAAAAAAATTATGGCACGTGTCAGCGTATTATCATGTGCGCGTAACACTATTATGTCTCATGAACAGCATCGGTCGCCAGTAACCAAAACAACGACTTCATTAGCTGAGCTTGGCGTTCAATTTGGCGTTCATCTTGGCATTCAGTTTCACGTTCACCCGTATAGTTTCCGTTCCCGTAAGAATACGGGAATAAAATATAGCCTATGTTACTCCCCGTTAATGTAGCTTTCCATTAGTGAAAGAATTTTTAAAATCGCACCAGCCGTTTCTGAGATTAGCCGGAACAAACAGACAGACAGACAGACAGACAGACAAAAATTTTAAAAATTGGTTTTTGGTTATGAGTACCGTATATACTTTTAGTGCATTAAGTAAAAAGCTGCTAATTTGAAATTACAAACAGACACTTCAATTTTATTTATTTGTATAGATTGGCTATAAAATTTGCAATACATAGTCACGTTTAACTATTTTTGCACGTTCATGCAGAGCCTTACCATCATTATAAATGTAAATTTGTCGAAACTATGATTATGTTGGCGTTCATCTTGGCATTCAGTTTCACGTTCACCCGTATAGTTTCCGTTCCCGTAAGAATACGGGAATAAAATATAGCCTATGTTACTCCCCGTTAATGTAGCTTTCCATTAGTGAAAGAATTTTTAAAATCGCACCAGCCGTTTCTGAGATTAGCCGGAACAAACAGGCAGACAGACAGACAGACAGACAAAAATTTTAAAAATTGGTTTTTTGTTATGAGTACCGTATATGCTTTTAGTGCATTAAGTAAAAAGCTGCTAATTTGAAATTACAAACAGACACTTCAATTTTATTTATTTGTATAGATTGGCTATAAAATTTGCAATACATAGTCACGTTTAACTATTTTAGCACGTTCATGCAGAGCCTTATCATCATTATAAATGTAAATTTGTCGAAACTATGATTATCTATACAAATAAATAAAATTGAAGTGTCTGTTTGTAATTTCAAATTAGCAGCTTTTTACTTAATGCACTAAAAGTATATACGGTACTCATAACAAAAAACCAATTTTTAAAATTTTTGTCTGTCTGTCTGTCTGTTTGTTCCGGCTAATCTCGGAAACGGCTGGTGCGATTTTAAAAATTCTTTCACTAATGGAAAGCTACATTAACGGGGAGTAACATAGGCTATATTTTATTCCCGTATTCGTACGGGAACGGAAACTATACGGGTGAACGTGAAACTGAATGCCAAGATGAACGCCAAGCTGAGCTAATGAAGTCGTTGTTTTGGTTACTGGCGACCGATGCTCTTCATGAGACATAACAGTGTTACGCGCACATGATAATACGCTGAAACGTGCCATATATTTTTTTTTTTTTTATGAAAGGAGAATCTCACTGTTCAGTTAAGTAGAGCATCGGCTGTTTCGGATGCACTTTTAAAAATAATAATTAAAGGCTTCATAAGCAAAAAGCAATGCAAGGAAAAAAAAATTGATAAGTTTTACGGTTAGTTTTAATCCTTTTTTTTTTTATTTACATTTTTAGTCACATTTAAACAATAGTTATTATATAATCCCAATCTATATCTATACAAATAAATAAATTGAAGTGTCTGTTTGTAATTTCAAATTAGCAGCAATTGTTTGCGGGGGCGGGGGTTTAAGGGTCGTCAGAAATTCCGATTTTTAAGTTATTAGACGTACAGTCTTGAAACTTAGTAAGTAGATTCCTCTCATAGGGTAGAGATACGCTACAAAATGGGTTTCGTGAAAATTGCCCTCAAGTGGCGTTGCGGGACTTAAGGGGCGTTATAGATAATTATCCCAAATTTTTAAACTATTAGACGCACAGTCTTTATATTTGATAAGTAGATTTCTTTTATAGAGTAGAGATCAGCTATAAGAAGGTTTTGTGAATATGAACTACCAAGTTTAATTTCGGGAGATTAAGAGGCGTAATTGATAAATATTTCCATTTTAAACTATTTGATCATCCTGCTTAAAAATTGGTAGGCATGTTCCTTTCATGGAATAGAGTTCCTCTAACAAAGAGTAAAACGAAAATTGACCCCCAAGGAGGGTTGCGAGGGTCAAGAGGAGTTACAGAAAAAAATTCCTGTTTTTTAATTGTTAGACCCATATACTTGAAATTTGTTAAGCATGTTCTTTTGTTGAATAGGGATCCACTAAGAATGTATTTTAAGCAAATCAAGTTCTGGGGGTGCAGGGGGTTACTGGGACGTATTGACAAAAAAAATTACTTTTTTGGAGCTACAAGGACTATAATAATGAAATTTGGTTTGCATTTTTCTTTTTGTTGAGTTGAAATCCGCTAAGAGCGGTTATTTTGGAAAAACGGCTCTCAACGGGATTACGGGATATTGATAGTAAAACTTTTTTTTTTCTGTTAGATTTAGACTTGAAATTTGGCTTGCATCTTCAATTTACGGAGTAGAGATCCATCGAAAATTGGTTTTGCGGGAATCCACTTGGTTTTTGGGTTACGAAAGAGCAAACATCATTCTATGCTTCAATTTTAGAGATTTTTAGAAAACACAAATTAGATGAGTTCTGCCCCTTTTTTTTATCAACAGGCGACAGTTACAGGTATAAGTATATTTTTCAATACAATCGAATTCTTAATGCAGGACTTAGATATCAATAATTTATACATATATATAAGCAGTAAAAATTTATAAAACATCATGAAATTCCCAGCGAAGCGGGCGGGTAACAGCTAGTGTATAAATAAATTTATTACAGTATCAGGGAAAACTTTTCTACATAGAGAAAGATCAAATAATTTATCTGATTAATAATCGTATAGATATTGTTTAACTTTCTTTCTGTTACAAATATATTCTTGTTCGTGTTTCTTTTGTTGTTTTTTAAATTCTTCTACAATTAATCATTTGTTTTATTTGTGACCAGCTGTTACCCGCGACTTCGTTCACGTAGAAATTTACAAAAAAGTGTTTTGTTCAATTCACAGATCTTACGAAAACTTAATAATTCTGTATTCCACGTTAAGAAATACATACACGCTATATATATATAGAGAGAGTTTAATGTCATTTTTTTACTTTGTGAATCAATGTTTTGTTTTTATTTTTTTGTGTTCTTTCTGCTTTTTGGTGTTTATTGTTTTATTTTTTTTATTTTCTTTGTTTTTTGTTAATTTTTGTGTGGTTTTTTTTCGTATAAATTTATTGAACATCCTCTCTATATACAGTATTAAATTTATTGAAAAATCTCTTTATATACAATATTTGGTGTACGATTTTCTTGAGCTAAAACAAAAACGCCAGTGGCATTCCTCGCACGTGAACATGCCACGTATAGTTGGCCATGTGAAAAGCAACTCTTAGTTAAATCTATGTCAACTTTGCTTAACGTTTGCCCTTGTGACTTGTTAATTGTCATAGCAAAGCTGACACTTACAGGAATTGTAGTCTTTTGAATTCAAACGGGAAATTCGATGGTATTATGGGAATTCGTGGTATAAGTACTATGTTACCTTTTCCGCATCCGGATATTATACGACCTTCTATAACGTTTCTTTGCAATGACACTATTCGCAACCTAGTACCATTGCAAAGTTTTGGTGGGTTTAAATTACGGAGTAGTATGATGGGAACGCCAATCTTAAGTTCTAGCTTGTGAGGAGGTAGACCAGGCACAATTATACTGTTTAAAAATTCTGTTGGATAACTAACCGTTTTCATCACTGTATTGATGGAAAGGTATGTTTGTGATTCACCAGGAAGCTTATTTAACATGCGCTGATTAAGCGCAGTAACCTGGTCGTTTATAGGTGCTAAAATGGATCTTTCACACAACCACGAATCTTCTTTTATATTGAGATTGTGAACATCATCATAAATGCTATGTTTTTATCAAAATCTGAAATATTTTCATGAATAAAAACCTAACAATGTTTAACATCAATTTCTAATTATTATACTTAAAGTTCAGCTGTTAAAGTTTAAAACAGCTTAAATATAACGAATTAAAAAACTCACAATTAAGAAATTAAGAACAATTTGAATTATTTTAGAAACAACTACCTACGCAGTTAACTAAATAAAATAACCTAAGAGTAATTTATTAAAATCTGAAATATTTCTTGAATAAAAACCTAAACAATGTTTAACATTGATTTCTAATTATTATACTTAAAGTTCAGCTGTTAAAGTTTAAAACAGCTTAAATATAACGAATGAAAAAAACTCACAATTAAGAACAATTTGAATTAAGAAAAACAGAGAGGTAGAAAAATGAAAGATACCTTGAAAATTATTATTCTTCGATTACAATATAAATATTAAGCAAATAATAACTATTGTTTAAATGTGACTAAAAATGTAAATAAAAAAAAGAGAAAGGATTAAAACTTATCAATTTTTTGTTTATTGCATTGCTTTTTGCTTATGAAGCCTTGATTTATTATTTTTAAAAGTGCATCCGAAACAGCCGATGCTCTACTTAACTGAACAGAGAGATAACTATCATAAAAAAAATTATGGCACGTGTCAGCGAATTATGATGTGCGCGTATAACACTGTTATGTCTCATGAAGAGCATCGGTCGCCAGTAACCAAAACAACGACTTCATTAGCTGAGCTTGGCGTTCAATTGGCGTTCATCTTGGCATTCAGTTTCACGTTCACCCGTATAGTTTCCGTTCCCGTAAGAATACGGGAATAAAAATATAGCCTATGTTACTCCCCGTAATGTAGCTTTCCATTAGTGAAAGAATTTTTAAAATCGCACCAGCCGTTCCCGAGA
>BMAO01008928.1:0-17310 GCA_019973975.1 Trichonephila clavata | reverse complement strand
TTTAAGTCGGGCAGTTTGGTTACAAAAGCTGCTGAATTGTTCATGGTGCTAAATACTAGCTAAGTTGCAGTCTTAGTGCCAGGAAGAAAAAATGGGGAACTGACAGCTTTAAACATTTGAACAATTATAACTTCAGGTTCTTATTAAAATATGCAGTTATATTTCCATCTACCTCTGAAATTGGCACATCTTATTGGACTAAGTGAAGGCATTTCTGGACAGTGTAGCATTGATAATTAAAAAAATATATGCTATAAATTTGGGACTAAAACCGAGTAGTGAAAAATTGAAGCAAGCACTGAACATTCGGAACAGTAACGGGAAATTTGGGATAATGTACAATCAAGTTCAAAGGAAATTATTAAAGGAATTAAACACAAGAAAGAAAAAATGTATTAATCCTTCTTTTTAACAACCTCTAAATTAAAAAAAAAAAAAAGGAGGAAGAAAAACTTATACATTTTTCTTCATTGAAGTAAAATTTTCAGGAAAAATCAATCTCATTTTTTAAAACAAATATTTAATTTGTATATCTCAATACATCAAATTCAAATTTTTATTTCAAGAAATTATAATTCAATGAAAGAAAACAGCCACTGTCATGTTATAATATATTCCTATTATTAGAAATCTTATTTTTTTAAAAAAGAATTCTGTAAGAAAATTTTTTTTCTTCTTCAAAACCTATATCAAAACCTTGTTTTTACTGGAATATGTGTTCCAAGCAAAATATACATTAAGGTATTTTGAAAATTTATCATTATTTTCTGCCATTAATAATTAATTTGAAGTACTGAAAACTTATTTTAAAATGATCTCTACTCAATATAGCTAAAAAAAAAATAATATAATAGTACTGTTTCATGAAATTTACTTAAAAAATTTTTTTTTAAAAAGTACATCAATACTATTGATATTGAAATGATTATAATACTATGTTTTTAATAATTTTTTAAAAAATTTTTCAGTTTTATACTACAGAATTTTACGTTTAATCACACGTTTTAAGCATAGCTGAAATATGAATCTTATTGTGAACAATGGTTATAATGAATTTTCAGCAAAGTAAGAAAAGACTCTGAAAAAATAAATTATACCCTTTATATATTAGCTAAATCACAATATAAACATAATTTTGGACTGTTTTTTAACTGAAAAATTATATGAAATTCAAGTCAGTTTTTGTTTAGCATAAGCTGAAAATAATTTTAATTCTAAACAGTATTTAAAAGGCAATGGATCTAATTCCTACCATTTTATAACAGTCAATATGATATAGATAAATATAAAACACAATTTTCTTTCTTTATGAATAATATATATATATAATTACTATATTATATATATATATCAATATTTTTCTAGTTATGTTTCTTAGAATCTGTTTTCTATCATTTAGCTCTGTGGGTAGTATAATTTTGTCTTATTATTTTTTTTCATTTTATTATACTATATATATATATATATAAGAATATTGCTCTAAATGAAAATATGATTTAATTTCAGCTGCAAAAGTTAAAAGGATTTTGTAACAATAATCCTCAAGTGTCTGTTTAGAAAAAATTTGCTAAACCTGATTCAAATGTTATAAGGATTAATAAAATTTACTAAAAATTACAAATAATCAAAAATATATCAATAAACTAAAATATTTTACTCTTTATTTTAAGTCTACAATATAGTTACAGTTCTACATTTGTTTTTCCAGTTTCACTTAATATTTTTAAAAATTTAATCTTAATTCTTATTTTATAAACATACCATATTTCTAATGAACTTGTATACAACAAATAAACAATGAAAACATATTTATATCTTAAAATTCAAACAAAAATTGAAAAAACAATGAAATTGTTCAGTAGTAAAGTTATAAACAATAAACGCACAATATTTATAATAGATGCACACATACTGAAACACACACTCAACACAGCATATCAAAAAAATACAATACATTGATTTTTTTTTCTAATTATGTTGAAAGTAGCCAATAATTCATAGAGAGCCAAATATAGCAACCCCAAAACAGAGGAATTTGAATTCCAAGGCTGTAAAAAGTAGGAATAGGTGCTGCAACGAAATTGCGCATTACACGTCCGGCCTTGTTTGTTCCTTTTATCTATCAGACTTGTAAAAAGTAGGAATAAGTGCTGCCAACGAAATTTCGCATTACACGTCCGGCCTTGTTTGTTCCTTTTTTTTTATCTATCAGACTTGTAATTCTCTGGTGTAATAATCTTGCATATGGTTGCTATAATCCTGTCAACTCAAGAATGGCGATCGACCTTTGGCTAGAAAACAGGATTTGGCGTTCGAACATCTTTCACAATTTTTTCGAAATAGTTCTCCATTTTACCTGAAGGTAGCGCTGTAAGCGGCATTCTGTGATTGGACGAAAAAATTGTATGGAACTGGTTACCAAAACATACCATCAATCGCGGTCGTTTGGCATAACCTTTTTTGTTCAAGTTTTGGGTGGGCGATACTAAAGCTGTTCCGCTTTTAATATGAAAGAGAGTAAATGTTCATCTAAGACTGTGTTATTTTCGTTCCTATTGCCGTGAGATTTGTGTGGTAGAGATGATTGAAAGTAGTGTGAACGTGGGTGGAAGCGGCGTGATTGTTGAGATAGATGAGAGTAAATTTGGAAAACGTAAATTTTTCATCGGGGAAAACGTGTGGAAGGTAAATGGGTGTTTGGGGGAGTTGAGCGCGAGACGGGTGCATGTTTTATGAAAGTTGTGGTTGATAGGACGACTGATTCTTTGCTGAGTATAATAAATGAGTAAGTATATTCTTCAGGGTTCAATGATAATTTCAGACTGCTGGAAGAGCTACGATTGCCTTTCTAATGAAGCTTCGTGCATCTGAAGGTAAACCATAGTGTGAGTTTCAAGGACCCGGATACAGGTGCCCACATTAATACCATAGAACAGCCATGTAAAACACGCGGCCCGCGAGTACATAGATTGCGGCCCGCGGAGACATTTTACAAAATTAATTACAGTTTACAAAATCAGTCTTTAAAGGTTTTTTTTTATTTTGAAGTTTATTTCCGGTAAACTTACTACATATTAACCTCTCTCTCTCTGTATTATCTATTCTTGTTTTTTTTTTATATCCTTATAATTATAGAAATAGCTATTAAATGAAAATAATTTTTAACATTTAATTAAATTTTTTTTCATTTAATTTTATTATAATAAATTAATTTTTATTAAATTCTTAAATGCATTTATGAATATTATTTGTTATAAATTTCACTACGATTCATCGTGCGTGCGACTTGTATTTCTCTTTGAAGTTTCCAATCAGTGAGAAATGAATAGCGTGACGTCAGAAGCAGTTGAAACATTATTTTTTAAAATTTAAAAACCCTAAGATGGCCAAGACAAAATGTAGTGTTTACTCAATAGTTTGTAAATGAAAGGAAATTTTGGTTTTTATTCATATTAAACTAAAAAGTTATTTAATAAAAACATAATCTATCTTGAAGAACAGAGTAAGAAAAGATGAACTGAAGATGAACATCGTAATTTTCAAGAAAAATGGGAACTACAATATTTTTATGCCGAAAGCAAGAATAAAATATTGTGCCTGACATGTAAAAACTAAACTGTAATTCAGTTGCTAAAGAATATAATTTTAAAAGGTACTATGACACAAATTTAAGAACAAACTATGACGAATATGTTGTGAAACTTTGTGAGTTGTTGGAATTGAAATTAACTCTTAAAAACATGCTGCCACTACATTTCTTTTGAGTGAGAGTGAATATTAACGTCTCTTGGTTCAGGTACTCTAGGGCGTTTGGCGACGGACCATGGTCAAGCGATGAGGTCGATACCTGCGCTGAAACTTCCTCTCCTAACTTCCACATCACACCAATGGGAGGACGTTTTAGCAACGAAATATTTAAAGCTTGCATCAGCTTCATTGGTACAAGGCTCAGACTCGTGTGTGTGACTCTCGATAACCTTGACCACTAGGCTACCACAGACACCTAAATTTGTTGAAGACAATACAACTGTGCAGTAAAAACTAGTGAAATATTTTCACTTTTTTAATCGTAAGCATAGATCGAAATCATTTACTGAAGATGAATTTATAAATAAATGATTAATTAAAGCGGAAGAATTTCCGTATTTACTCGAATCTAAGCCGCACTTTTTTCCCCAATGTAAATGCTACTGAAAATGGGGCGCAGTTTAGAATCGAAAGGAAAGAAATTTGTTGGATGTGGTGTTTAGAGAAATTATGGGGCATGTATGTAATTAAAAGTTTATAGTACTTATAAAATAAATAATTATTCCTTTCTTGTTAGTTCTCATTTTAAATTTATTTTAATTTCGTAAAATTCGATACCGATGTACCCTTTTACACTATTTTTCACAAAAGTTTTTTGATAATTTGGGGTGCAGCTTAGATTAAAAAAAATTATTATTATGTCCCGCACAAATAAAAAAAATTTAAGTAAAATCGAAATTCTGTAACTAGCAGAGGTGATGAAATAATAGAGTTGAGTCATATATTATACATAAATGTGTTTTTGATGCATTTAAAGAAGTTTTGATACAAAGTGTTCATTACAAAAAAAAGTTACATGTATAATGAATGGCTATGTTTGGAAGCATTTATTTATGCGAGAAACTTTTTTCTTTATTGAAAAATAACAAAAATTCTAAAAGTCCAAGATTAAATGATAAACATTTATCATCATTTTTTAAAAATTCCATCAGTTCAATATGTTTGACCAAGTTTTGATGACTTGCGTGGAGAGAAAATAAACGATGCCAAATATCCTCTAAAAGAAATATTAAATTGTTCTTCGTATTGTAAATGTAATTTTTGTTTTTTTAGAAAACAATATAAAATATGTATAGTTTTAAAAATAAAAGGAAATATTAAACGATTATGTATGGATTTTTTATAAAACTCGATGTAGCACATTGAGTTTTATAAATAAGAATATAATCATTCTAAAATTCCTGTTTAAATTTTTGAACATTGGATACATGCGGCCCTCAACTTAATATAAAATAGTTCATGTGGCCCGTGATATCAAATGAGTTTGACATGCCTGCCATAGAAGGAACGTGGGGAGCAATTAAGCGTGGTATTCTGGTCAGCAAAGCAAAATGTCAGTTGGATTACTACTTAGCTGAATATGTGTGGCGGAAAAAAAATTAGCACATGTGCAACAAATTCATGGCGTTCATAGACTCCATTATACGCGTTTATCCTCCTCTAACAGCCGACAACGAGCTGGAAGAAAAGCGACGCAGAAGCGGAGTGAGGTGGAAGGTAGTGGGGAGGGGCAGATGGGAGAGAGGTATATTTATTGTTCATTATTACCGATTTCAGCGATTTGGCCGCCATTTTTTTCTCAAGCAGCATTTTCACTACGCTGTTTTCTTTAAATCTCGTTCGTACCAAAAGTCGCCAAAATGGCGACTTTTGGCGAAATTTTGAAAAAGTCGCCAAGGGTGACTGTACAGTAAATCTTTACCGCGATTTTATTTGAAATTTTAAAACAATGAATTTTTCTCATTTATTTTTTAAGAAATTTCTTTATTACATCTGCATTATAGTAATCTAAAAAAATTTGATGAAACAAGAAATTCTTTATGAGAGAGAAAATACACATACGCATATATAATATTCTGAAATATTCCATGAAAATTTGGACCAAAACTGCACCAAAAAAAATTCATGCAAGTGTTTATTATAATTTTGAATTTATCACATTTTATACATCTCTCTCAATACATATTTTCCCTTCACCAAAAAAAATTTAAACTCATTCAGCATTACAAAATGCACAGATATTTTACATAAGAAAAATAAATAAATAAATTCAAGGAGCATCCAGTATTGCCTCTCTTTATAAAATATAGTACAAAATTTGAGATGGAGCACTTTTCTAAGTAAAATAAAATTCCGAAACATATTGAACCGTTTTGCAAAATGCAAATCTAAAATAAACTTAACTTGATAAACATGATATACATTCACTTAAAAGAAGAAAATTTTATGCACATAAAACAAAATATTTTTACGGGATATATGGATAAATATGTTGGGAGTATGATACTAAAATCACGCTACATTTCAGGACAACTCCCCTTCACATTTTATAAATTTCACATTAAAAATAAAAAAATCATGTTACTTGAACACGAATTTATATTTAAAACATAAAAACAACACAAAAATAAAATTGCGCGACACTTACCTTGTAATAACCTTCGAAGCACAGGCTTAATGAAATTCGCACGTGGTTGAGGCAAGCCTAGGCCTTTGTGGGAGACAGTATGCTTAATAAACGAGGCGATGTTTAAAGATTATTACTTTCATTTATTCTTATGCTCGTTGACTGCTCTCGGAGGTACGCGTGCGCTGCCAGGAAAGTGTGTAGTCGGAATGCATGCACTGGGCCGCTGTATTTTAAAAGCTAACGCATGCGCAGATTGCATCCCAGTTGCCTGCGCGAGCAAGCACCACTTGCTATCGCTGGAGGTCTCGCGCATGCGCAGATCGGAATGGGAAACCCAAAAGGATGAAGAGTTAAGAAACTCTACAGATTATCCCCCAGAGAGCAGGCGAACGATAAATAATTACAGAACACAAATACAACAAATGTTACATAAGACAACAAAATATAAACATTAAATACATGGGAATAGTGAAAATAAAACTTGTAAGGGTTGAAAATCTACATGAAAGGAATGTATGTTGTACTGGAGTGTTAAAATAAATATGAATGGACTTATGTTTTACAAAATACAAGTTTTATTTTCACTAGAGGCATCACGTCCGGGTCACCATTGTGGGAGACAGTATGCTTAATAAACGAGGCGATGTTTAAAGATTATTACTTTCATTTATTCTTATGCTCGTTGACTGCTCTCGGAGGTACGCGTGCGCTGCCAGGAAAGTGTGTAATCGGAATGCATGCACTGGGCCACTGTATTTTAAAAGCTAACGCATGCGCAGATTGCATCCCAGTTGCCTGCGCGAGCAAGCACCACTTGCAATCGCTGGAGGTCTCGCGCATGCGCAGATCACAATGGGAAACCCAAAAGGATGAGGAGTTAAGAAACTCTACACCTTCATGAAATCTGAAGCAAGTGAGGGATAAAGACGGAAGCAGACCCAGAGGGTGGGGGACAAGCGTCTAGCCCTTCAAAAGCTAGTTTCCTCCCTGTTCATCTGCGCATATTTCCTCCCTGCACATCTGCGCAGATTCTGGGTAGCATGTTTATCTCAGAAAGCTGGGGATGCAGAACGGAATCACCAGACACCATCAGTTACTAGCCTGTGAATTGTCGGAAACCAAATTACTGGTAATTAAACGTGGTAAACAGACAACAGATGTGGCAACATCAAGAAGAAGCAAGACCTTTCAATAAACAAAAGCTTGTTAATACTGCGGAAGTCAACTTTTTGAGCATTCACTTTTTAATATCAATTCCTGTTAATATGTTACTTACAATGATGACATGCACCTTTCTTGCAGGGCCCATAGTAAAATGAAAACAGCAGGAAAATAGAAGGTTACTTGAAGAAAGAAGAAAATATACTATGTAAGTAGACTTCATAAGCATTCTTTTTAAAATCCATTCATGTTGAAATGCATAAAGTGTTCGCCCACTTTAAAATTTGTAGAAATCTTACTCAAGCCAGAGATTAAAGTTTATAAGGAAGTCTGTGGAGGATTTGTTCAACACCAGAGTTATTGTACATTAAGGCATTTTTAAAGGATTTTTTAAATGAAAATATCTTCTGTTGGTTTTTGATTTCTGCATGCTGTCACATCAAAAAAAAACTTTTGTTTGAATCTTGACTTGTTTTCTATAAAATATTCTATTTTATTATTCTTTAAAAATGGATCATTGTTATATAAAAAAGCTTTGGAAAATTGATTATTTTTCTCATAAATCAATTTAAATCTGTGCAAAACTGTTCCTCTTTTAATGAGGCAGTATGTGATAAAGCATTTTAAAGATTATTGTGAAATAGAGAAAACTAGCTAAGAAAAGAAGTCAACTCGAAAAGTACTGAGATCAGCCGCAATACTGGAGCAATGCACACTGCTGGCCTCCATAAATGAAACACAAAGAAAGACAAGA
Source organism: Trichonephila clavata (assembly GCA_019973975.1). Classification (NCBI taxonomy): domain Eukaryota; kingdom Metazoa; phylum Arthropoda; class Arachnida; order Araneae; family Nephilidae; genus Trichonephila; species Trichonephila clavata. The sequence continues at coordinate 9,178 of BMAO01008928.1, read as the reverse complement.
GATTGCACAATAAAATTTATTTTGTAGATAACTTGTTGACCAAGTATCAAATGAATAAATTTATAAACTTCTGTGAAGTCTGGTTCCTGCCAGAATCAATTGCCAGAGTAGCCGTCATTGTTGGAGATCACCACTGCCACACACCTCGGCATTTATTCAAAGAGACTTTGAATGTGTACTTGTGATACGACACACCGAGCAGCTTCCACATTTTGCCAAAGTTGATCTGGTGTGGCAGCTGGAGGTGTAATTTGGGTCAATCGTTGAGCAACCATGGACAGCATGTTTTCTATAAGTCTGATAGATAAAAGGAACAAACAAGGCCGGACGTGTCATGCGCGATTTCGTTGGCAGCACCTATTCCTATTTTTTACAGAGTTGGAATTCAAATTACTCTGTTTTGGGGTTGCTATATTTGGCTCGTTATGAATTATTGGCTACTTTCAAAATAATTACAATAAAAAAGTGCAATGTATTGTATTTTTTAAATATGCTGTGTTGAGTGTGTGTTTCAGTATGTGTGAATCTAATAACCAATTATAAATATTGTGCGTTTATTGTTTATAACTTTACTACTGAACAATTTCAATGTTTTTTCAATTTTTGTTTGAATTTTAAGATATAAATATGTTTTCATTGTTTATTTGTTGTATACAAGTTCATTAGAAATATGGTATGTTTCTAAAATAAAAATTAAGATTAAATTTTTAAAAATATTAAATGAAACTCTCTCTGGAAAAAAAAATGTTGAACTGTAACTATATTGTAAACTTAAAATAGAAGAGTAAAATATTTTAGTTTATTGATATATTTTTGATTATTTGCAATTTTTAGTGAATTTTTATTAATCCATATAACATTTGAATCAGGTTTAGCAAATTTTTTCTAAACAGACACTTGAGAATTATTGTTACAAAATCCTTTTAACTTTTGCAGCTGAAATTAAATCATATTTTCATTTAGAGCAATATTCTTATATATATATATATAGTATAATAAAATTAAAAAAAATAATAAGACAAAATTATACTACCCACAAAGCTAAATGATAGAAAACAGATTCTAAGAAACATAACTAGAAAAATATTGATATATAGTATAATAATTATATATGTATATTATTCATAAAGAAAGAAAATTGTGTTTTATATTTATCTATATCATATTGACTGTTATAAAATGGTAGGAATTAGATGCATTGCCTTTTAAATACTGTTTAGAATTAAAATTATTTTCAGCTTATGCTAAACAAAAATTGACTTGAATTCCATATAATTTTTCAGTTAAAAAACAGTCCAAAATTATGTTTATATTGTGAGTTAGCTAATATATAAAGGGTATAATTTATTTTTCAGTTCTGTTCTTACTTTGCTGAAAATTCATTATAACCATTGTTCACAATAAGATTCACATTTCAGCTATGCTTAAAACGTGTGATTAAACTTAAAATTCTGTAGTATAAAACTGAAATTTTTTTTAAAAATTATTAAAAAGTATAGTATTATAATCATTTCAATCATCAGTAGTATTGATGTACTTTTTTTAAAAAAAAAATTTTAAGTAAATTTCATGAAACAGTATTATTATTTATTTTTTTTTTAGCTAAATTGAGTAGAGATAATTTTAAAATAATTTTTCAGTACTTCAAAATTAATTATTAATGGCAGGAAAATAATAATAAATTTTCAAAATACCTTAATGTATATTTTGCTTGGAACACATATTCCAGTAAAAACAAGGTTTTGATATAGGTTTTGAAAAAAAAAAATTTTTCTTACAGAATTCTTTTTTAAAAAAATAAGATTTCTAATAATAAGAATATATTATTATTATCACATGATAGTGGCTGCTTTCTTTCATTGAATTATAGTTTCTTGAAATAAAAATTTGAATTTGATGTATTGAGATATACAAATTAAATATTTGTTTTAAAAAATGAGATTGGTTTTTCCTGATCTTCCTCTTTTTTTTTTTTTTTTAATTTGGAGGTTGTTAAAAAGAAGGATTAATACATTTTTTCTTTCTCGTGTTTAATTCCTTTAATAATTTCCTTTGAACTTGATTGTACATTATCCCAAATTTCCCGTTACTGTTCCGAATGTTCAGTGCTTGCTTCAATTTTCAATTGAAGTCAAACACAAAAATTACGCTAAAAAATGAGTGTGTTCAGGACTTTTTGCCACCACTGTATCAGTTATATCAATGATGCAGGCCACCAACAAATGTTACTGCAGTCCCACTAATATGGTGCTTATATCTCAAAAAGGGCCCCAAAGGAATTTGGATAGAAGGCCCATTCAGAGCTGTTTTGCAATTTCATACGTTTTTGGTTTTCCCTTTTTAAGTGCAGTCAATTGGCTTCAGTACGTAAAATTGCATTAGAAAATCGAACTAAGGTTATCCCATTGGGCTGGCAAAAGCAGTGTAAAAGCAATGTAATAAATTAAAGTACTTTAATTTATTTTTGATAGCTTTTAAACATTTAAGTTTGTTATTGGTAGCTGTACCTAGTCACGCATTCCTGTGGCTCAGTCTGGTTTAAAGGAAAGAAAAGAAAAAGCATACATTTCTAATATTTTTAACCACTTGCACTTTTAAAAACTTTTTATGACTTTTAAAAAAAAAATAATGTGTGAATATAGGTAAACAAAAGTTTTCCATAAACAGATTTTATTTGTAATTTGTTAACAGAATACTCCAAGTTATTATGGGTTTTTTTGTCTTTAATGTTATGAATCTAAAATTATTTACATTGTGGGGAGGTGCCAAGTTTGATAATAAATTTAAAATGGCTCTTCTTGAGGTCTAAGGGTTAATTTTACAATGCTTATGGGTAGACATGTTGTGTTGCTTCATTGTCTGTGAAGATACAAAAATTGTCTGGTGTGCCTACTTTAGAACAGCAGTTGCCAACCTTGAGCACTAAATGATAACTGTATAAATATGCAGACTATTAAAGCTATATTTACGTCTATTTACGTTTCCATACACCTGAAAATAAATTTCATGAAAAGCAATAACAATCCGACAGTCAACAGACTGAATTGTTTTGCCAGCAATTTATTGTGGTTACCCAAGTTTACTTCCAAATTTCGATGGAAAATCTGAAAAAATTGCTAAACTCGGGAAATTTGCTAAAAATGGTAACTAAAAGTTTTTATTAAAGTATAATCCATATGTTTTTTTGTTGCTCATCTTTTTTTAAACTGAATCTTCGCAAAAGGGTAAATAATATCTAAATTTTTTAGTGGATCATCAAAAATTTCTCACCAATTGGTGAACCTGGAACACACAACAGGCTATCTTAATTTGTAACATATATTAAAATGCATTATTTTAATCTGGATGGATTAAAAGGAAATCTCAGTAGCTCGGTTGATCAGTGTTTAGAGCAGAGGTTGTGTGTGTATCAATTTAAACAAACTATTGATAAAAAAGAATACTTACTCACCTGGGCCTAATGAGTGTTAATTTTGGTTGGGTTTTCAAGCTCCAGAAGTTTTTCGTGTTACATTATATGTGAAAAATCTATTTCTTTCTTACTTTGTGTTTGGAAATTTTTACTACGAAAAATCTGTTATTCATTATAAAATTTCCAAGATATTTCTTATGAAAGACTGATTTTAAATAAAAGTTAATTTTCTGCTTGCATAGGATTTTAAAGAAACATTATATTACTTCTAGAAACATAAGTATAACTTTTAATGAACCAAATTGCTTACACATTTACTTAACTATTGTTTAGAATCTATTTTCGTTATTTCCAAAGATTTAAATTTGAGGTATAAGTTTGAAAGTATACAGTTTATGATGACACAGCAATTGCGTTTTTAAAACCACAAATTATATTTTTGTTGGAACTTACGTATTGGCGACATAATATAAAACAAAGTACATGGTTGTTTATTCAGCACGTACCAGACGTGGGAAATCGAAGCTGCCAACATGATGAATTATCTTGAACGTTGGCATGCGACGATACACAAGAACCTTTTTGTTTCACACAGTAAATGCAAAAAGAATTTTGACTTTCGAAGTAAAGTGGTAAAAATTTCATAAAATGTAGATCAAATAATATATGAGATAGAGAAAATGAAATTTAAACTTAGATATCACACATTTATATCCCTTACAATTTTGATTTATAATGTGTGTTAAAAACTCGTACTAGATACAACAGTATCGAAAATAAACACCATACATACTCATTATTTGAAACCAACGAACTAAAAAATGATTACATTACATATTAATTTTGTTGATTCATTCTCAAATTTGATCTAATTACAGATTCTAAAATGAGATTATGAGAGTTTCAATTTTGAGAACGTACTTGTTGCCAAAAATTAGTATACGCGATTCTCAAATTTGACTATGTCTGCATCGGAGCTATTTTCAGAATGTGAAGTATTCAAAAGTGAGTACTTTGTTTTCAATTCTGAATATCCATTTTTGCAGTGTAGATAGTTACTGCATTATTGGGAAACTTGCTAATTTTTCTTCTTAAAAATAAAGACAAAAGATGCAAAGGTTTGTATAGAAAAGATATGTGACCCATTAGGGTAAGAAAAACAGAATCTTTTTCCTGAAACCTTAAATTTAAATGTCTCATAATATAGGAAGAAAGGCTTAATCCCACAGTCAGTCTTTATTCTTGAGTGGCAAGCACTCATTGTTTTCTTCTAAATATTTCAAAACACGCTCCCTCACATTCAGAAATCTCGTGAGTGAACTTCTTTTGGAAAGGCAGCGCACACAACAGTGAAGGAGTATTCTTCGCATTTAAATTTTAAGGTTCTATTTTCTAAAACATCTGTGTTTTAATAAAAATGTAGTTTTTTTAAAAAATTATATTTTCAATAAGTCTTTGGGTGCCGCTGTTACATCTCTGCCGTGTCACACTGTGGCAAACGTGCCCCGGGTTGGCCACCCTTGCCGTTATACCTATGGATGTTGGCGCGCACGAGGGGGAAGGTCCCGGTTCATCTGCCCACCTCGTCCTTCTTTCCCCCTTGATTATAATCATATGCATAAAGTATGTACAATTTAATTATTGGCTATTAATAAATATTTTATTAATTAATGCTAATTATTTATTTAATTTTACTGTCTTTTGCTCCATGACAATCGATAAAATCAAAACAATATGTTTGGTGGTGCATAGGGGTAAGATACGAGAATGGTAGGCTTTCGTCCCCCCTCCCCCGCACACCAAGTTGAAATACTCCTGTGTGTTCCACTGCCCATGACTCCTCTGCACCTTGTAAAGTCTAATAATGGCCTGCATCCATTCCTGTTGAATTTTGTTGCTTACTAGGAAGGCATTTTTCTTTTCTGGTCAAAAAGAATATGTCATTTGAAAAGAAAACCAATTTTTTCTAATGAAAAAATTTGTTTTCGACTGTTGAAATAATTTTTAATTTGATGGTTATGCCTTCATTTTAATCCAGGGAAAAAGAAAATTCACTAAATCTCTAAGTTAGCAAAGCAGAAGTCAGAGTGCTATGCATAGATTCAGTTCCGCTATAATGGAACTACGATGAAAACCTTTTTTTCTAACGGGGATCAAACTTTTATTTCTATCAAGAAATCAAAGAGCCATCAATATGTAAGCCATCGAATAAGGTAACATTTAAGTGTTTGTAAAGTTAAAATGATAGTTTTTTGGAAGTTTTTATTACCTATAATATGTAACTAATTTTTTTTATTAGGAAAGCTTTAGTTATACGAAATTTTTTATTGTTACTAAACAAATAAAATTTAGGACTTAAAAATGTACGTGTGTATGTTCCGAATGGATCTCTTTAATTATAATACAAGAAGTGCGGTAGTATTTAAATTTTACTACAACTGAACATTGCTGGATATTTTAATAGTAAAATTACTCTTACAATCCTCTTTTGCATAACTTTCATTCCAATAAAACGGTCGTGGTATATACTCTGGTATACTAAAAAAGAACAGTTTGAAACGTTAGGTTAAAAAATCAAGTTTTTATATATAATTTTAATACAATTCTTATTCTCGGATACAAACACAGTAATTCATAATTACCTTTACAATTTCTGTTTTTTTAAATAAAACATAAATATTTCTTTAAACTTGAAAAAAACATCTCATATCTGTTCTTAAAGGTAGATAAGAGGTCTTACGTAAAGGTAACATAAAAATCGAAGAATAACGATTGTACTTTAAAATAGCAAACTCCGTAGTTCCCGAATAAAATGCTAAAAAATTATCATCATTACTTTGCTCACGTAACTCAAGTGGGAGAGAATGAGATGTGTCAAATTGAAGTTCAAATGAGCATCTTTTACAGAGTTTTTTAACAAGAGTGATGCAGTCATTACTAATCCAATTGAACAAATGTTTTTGGAAGAGAATTACATCAAATAAATCACGAAAATTCTGTTTGGATAGATATGGCCATAAAAGCTCTATGACATCCAAAAGTTTTTCTTGTACCGACCAATCCAGAAAGACTTCTATTACTTGGAAAGGTAATTTTTCAAAAATTTCGTTTTGTTCATTCTGGTCTAAGGTTGAAAGGCAGAATTGTAGCTCATGATAGTTGATCCATATTCCATGGTGATAGCGCAACAAATGGCGTAGTCTTTTTTGTTGTTCCAGTTTAGGAAAATACCTCTGAAGACCAAAACAGCTACATTGAGCAATTTCTTCCCAGTCTACCTCTACGCTATTTCTCGCCCAATTCGCCCATATTCGCGCGGGCTCCAAATTCCTTCTTAGGAATAATTCCTTCTGCATATCGTTAAAAACTGCCCAAGTCGAAATACCGTTGTCTTGAAAACCATAATAGCTTGCTAACTTCTCCCCATAATTCGGCGAATTCACCCGTATATCACCTCCTAGGAAAATGTCCTGTTGAGCATCGTCTAGGATTCCCCAAATTGAAAGGACATCCTCTTGAAAGCAATATTGACTTGCTAGTATAAAACGATCTACAATATCTATGCTATCATCATGAATTATGGCTTTCGCGGTCTTCTGTCTATCGATGTTATTATCTTTAGTCCATCGAAAATGATTCTGTAAGCTTGTGTCAGGCTTAATTATTAATTTGTGGTCTTGAAACCATTTGTAAGATTCTATGAGAAGGAGTCTAACTAAAGTTGTTACTTCTTTCTTGAACATATGGGGCAAAGTAAGAGAGAATAATTTTTGGTTTAAGAGAATCTCCCACTGTTTATTGGGTAGGGAGTGACCTTGGACATCGTCAGCGAACCTACGTTTGAAATCTTGAGTTACATTTGATACAACTCGATTTGAAAAATGTACATCTTTATAAGGGGTGTTGAGCCATCCGCCAGGTTCCTTCCCAAGCAACGATTCTATTTCGTCGCTGGTCCAAATGCAGTTGTGAATGCTGTGCGTATTTACGAAATATCTTACTTCTGGGTCGTTAAATACCATAAGAGCTGTTTTACAAAAACACATTTGACGTAAAGACAGAGAAGTTTCTGGGAGCTGCATGATGAAGAGAAGTATGGCAGACTATTTTTCTCCTGTTCTTCAAATCAAACCTAAATGGAGAGAAATTCCACATTTATTAGGATGTATTTAATATATACCTAACGATAAAGAGGAAGTATGACTTTGTAATTAAAATCGATTGATGACGTTATTGTGTTAATCCCACATAAAATAGTAGGCAATTAAGATTGCAATTTAACGAACTTTAACATAAGAACATCAGTTTAAAAAGAAGCTACAATTTGAGATATTTCATACAAAATGAATAATATTTTATTTGATAGGAAATAATCGATATCAGTCAGAGATATTTCATTACAATTCATATTGCACGAAAAATATGTGATGCAGTTTCTTACAGTGAAATTTTATCTAGACCAGTGGTCTTAAAACTTCGATTCATGGAACCCCTAAAACTAGGAAGTGTTTTCGTGTAACCCCTAAAACTAGAAAGTGTTTTCGTAGAACCCGATTCCATATACATATTTAGCAGAATATAAACTGAACTCAGTGACGCAACAGCCCATGAGGACCAAGACCTACTGTGCCTATCTCAGTTTACGTGATATTTAGCGCTGGGATTCATGTGCAGATGCTTTGGTCAAGTGGTCAGTCTAACACGAAATCCCCAGTATTCAGTTCCAAAGCAAGCTTGGTACTCATTTTTCGACCCACTGAAGCGATGAAAGGCTGAGTCGACCTTGCCTAGCCCGGGATTTGAACCCCCGGACCTGCGGCGTGAAACCGCGACGCACTACCGCTCAACCTCTGGATTGTATGAAGCAGGATATATCTCAAAAATATTTTTAAAGCAGATTAACATGCTATAGATGCTTTATGTGAAGGCAATTAAAAAGTATAGCATTTATTATTAAAAAATTCTAATCTGATCTTTTAGTCTAATTTACTCTTTGATAATAATTTGTGATCCAAGTGTCGCCTACCAGGACCGGCTCTAGCAGCTTTGCCACCCCGGACAATAATGAAAAATGCCGCCCCTTTCTCTTAAATAAAAAAAAAAATATTATTAAAAAATAACAATTGTTCATAAATACATACCTATAAAAATTGAATAGTTCTTGCAGAGAAAAAGGCATCATAACAGTATATATTTGTAAATAAATATTTATTATAAACGAAAACTCGAAAATAAAACTTTTTTTTAATAGAGCCCCAGTTAGATCTGCCTCTGACATTCTAAAATTTTTAAAAAATATGCTTAAATTAAAAAGAGAAAGTATAAAAATAATGAACAGAGAGTGTTTTGCTTTCACAAAAAAAGTTTGAATTCCTCAAAAGTTAACCCTAAATATTGATTTTGTTTGAGATTTTTCAAAATCTTATCATAAATTTAAAGTAAAGAATAAAAAAAACCCTTATTTTACTTTCTTTGAAACACTGTATTCATTTATTTTTAATATATATAGAATTGATAAATACAGGGTAAGACATTCTAATGAAATATATTTTTCAAAATTAAAAAAAGTAAATCTGAGTTAAATTTTTTTTCTAAAACCCACATATACATCGGTGCATGGCATGCACAAAACATAGAATGTGGATTTACAGCAATATTTATCTAAAAAAAATATTGTACTTCTGCAACTACCACAGAAAAAAATAACTTTCCGTTAATTTTATTAATATAATTCTAGAAATTAGTAATCATAATAATATTTGAAAA
>BMAO01008927.1:0-18103 GCA_019973975.1 Trichonephila clavata | reverse complement strand
ATATTTTATTTAAAGTATTGTAAAAATCTGCTTAAGTGAGAGTTAGAGTATAAGAAAAAATTTTATTTGAAAACGAAAATTAATACAACGTGAGTTTCTAACAGTATATGGCGTTGATTGGATTTTGATTGACAGCTTGCACACTCTGAAGTATCGCCTTTCTTAAAAGCAAAAAATTAACCACTTACCTTTTCTTTACTATGAGATAAAGTGCCTACTACGTGATCTTTTTTAAATAATATAACTTACAAGAGTTTTGAATAATGTTCTAGGCAAAATTCAAATTTGTTTGATTACTTCCCTTTTACGACCATAAGTAAAATGAATTACTTAGCTGTGACAAATATTGTTTTCTGTTCTTGTAACTAGTTGAGGTTCAAAATTCGAATTTCTGTTTAATTTAAAATTTATACTCTTATTTTTAATATCTGCTTTCTTGGCTCTGCGTTTCGACAACGCCTTGAGAAGATCTTGATATTTACTCAAATCGAACAATGCAAATCTAAGATAGGCGGCTATCTTACAACAAAACTAACTCTGTCGAAAAGTTCATTTATATTAAATTTCAAATCAAGTAATATTTTTAATTCTGCACGTAGAATAAATTTTTCTAATACTTAGAATAATCATGTAGCTTAATCCCGTATAATAATGCTGTAACAGGATTATTGGACGGATTATTATACTACGTTGAATAATCCTGTCTACTCAAACCTTATTTTAATATATTCGCATCTTAACAATGCAGTAAGTTAAATCTGCGTAAATTTACTCAGTCTCTTTGACATTGATGATTACACATATCAAAATGAATTCTATAGAATTTGTTCTAAAATATTTTACATAAAAATAAATAAATTATCATAAAATATATTTGTATTACCTTAAATTAAAATTGCGACAAATGTGGTTGTAATTTTTCCGTAAGACGGCGTACCGAATTCTGTTTATATTCCTATATGGAATATTCTGTGTGTTTGAAGGTTTTATGAAATGTCATATCAACTTGTTTGTCTGCAAAGTTTGTAAGAGTAATGACGTAAACTTCCTAGCTACATATTTTCAAATAAAATAAAATCCAAAAAGAGGATTTTCATTACTGCTTGAGATGATTTATAACATACATCAATATCATATATATTAAGTTGTGAAAAAACTTTCGAGAATTTTCTCAAACTTTTTAACTTCTAGATTAAAAGTTTGTGAAAGGGAAGAATGTGGTTGCTTATTACTTGTTTGAACACTTAATATTTTTACATAATTGTGTTCCAGAATTTCAAATTCACAACTAATTTTAAGCTAAAGATGGGCGCCCAACTGAACCAAGAAGGTGTTATAGGTAACCCTTCTTCGAGATAGTGGTAAAAGATAAATACTTTTCATCTGATTGATCTCTCATGAGAATTTAGAACTGAAGCATAAGTTACGTCATCTCTTTAAGACAAGCGACCAATGATTTATTACATATAAGGAATAAGAAGGTTGTGGAATCTAGATTTTTTTTTTAATCACTCAATATATTAAAATGGTCTTAAGTACGATATTTTATTACTACTTTCTTTGCAGGAAGGTTATCTGAATGTCTCATCTTGCCTAGATAAGACATTTAAAACACGGTCTTCAACAACAGAAAGTCCTTGTTACAAAGAAAGGTCATTTCAAGACATTATCCTAAGAACTGGACCACAAGTTTAAGTATCACTTTGTTTTTCATGTTAAATTAGGAGCCCTTTATTCGCGCGTGTGTATCATTGAGAAATTTTTTTAAGAATAAGAAGTATAACCTAAATTATTTCAAATTTTTGAAACCCTTAATATAGAATAAGCCTACTTACGTAAAATCTTGAGCTTGAAAAAGTTTGATATTTTTAAAGCTATAGAAACATTTGAATGCTCTTAAAAATTATGAGAGATAAATTGATGCGTTATGGAAAGTTCTTTCTTAACATCTCTAAATTAATATAGTAAATATTGGTTATATACAGTGTTAAGTATCTTTCAACATACTATCTGATGATTTAAAAGGAGTTATTGATGGTATATTAATGAATCATTTCGATGACCAGTGGCGGCGCTAGACCATGCGTGGACGTCGGCGAAATTAGGGTTCGCGAGGCCTCCTTTTTTCCCAGTCAAGAAAACGTTAAATTACATAAGCCGAATTATAGTTAAACTAATGTATGAGTAAACGAGATTTATTGCTAATCAAATGATGACAAAAATTACACAAATAGAATTTTTTATAATTAATAGTTTTAAATTAATTTAAATAATTATAAATAATTAAAAACTTTGCGAGGCTCACTCAAGCGCGAGGCCGTCGGCGGTTGCCGACCCCTAACGCCGCCTCTGTCGATGACAGCTTGAGTATACTGGTTAAGAATGATGTTTGTGAATTATGTTAATATTTGAGGGTTACTTTATTTGTGGGTTATGTTAATACTTTTATATTCTTAATCTGAATATTTCATTTCTGAACACTACTTTTCGATCCCAGTTTGAGAAGAGTTTAAAATTCAGATAGCTTGAACTATAGATATCTAGGATGGGTTACCGTGTGGTAAATGCATTTTTGTTGCTAAGTTTATTTGTATCAAAACTTCAACTAAAGCATTTTTTAACTCTATTTGTATACTTAAAACATTCCTTTCTTTTCATGAAAAAAGCACTAAACGATTTTCTTTTAAAATTGAAACTTCGTGTCCTGATCTAGTCTTTTAGAATTTATTAATTTCAGCAAAAGATATGTATTTGTTGACACAAATCCATAGTCTTAAGACTAAGCGATAATACATCATCGTCCCGAAACTCATATATTAAAATGTTGTCGAAATTGATATCTCCGAAAGAGACAACATAGAGTATACAGTAACTACTGAAACCTCATTTTACACTTTTTGAGGGTTCCTGTTTCATTATTTCAACTGTATTTTCCCTGTAAACAATTTGTGCTACAAATTTTAATATTTTTACTTGGTATGTCTGATAAACTTGAAAACTGTGGTGACTACACATTAAAAAATGCGAAGTAATTAAATACATAATATTGTTTAAGAACTTAGAAGGGGGTTGAAAAATATGAGCAATTGTACATAACAGGTAACTGCAGAGGTGCAAATTTTCTACACCAGGTGGCAAATAGTGTAGGGGGTTAGTTAATGGATGCCATACTGTCTTTCATTGTAAATTGTAAAACAAATTATATATATTAGCCTTTATGTGTAAAGTTGATAGCTGTGATGACACTGAATTACAGTTGTAAACCTTATACATTATCAGAGAACTTTTTTAGTGCCCATAAATCATATACCAATATTTAACTTGGAAAAGATAACTACTATGATTCATAGTTCCGACGCCAGATGGCTCTGATTCGGTAGGGAATCCACCCGCGTTCTGAAGATTCATCTTTTTATCGTAATTTTTTAGAGGCATACATTATTGTTTTGTTTCCTGCGTAATTATTCTTTAGAGTAAAACTCAATCTAATACAAAGTCCTTAAATAATGTAGTGGTCGAAATACTGTTTCGTTTGATATCTTTCTCCCCTCTACACGAAAGAAAGTATTTTGAATTCATTATCTAGTAAGAGTAATGATGAATATGTGTTTGTGTATGGTCATGTTCTTAATTTAGCTCGAAATTCATTCTTTGCAAAGTTACATTTTATTGTCAATTTTAGATTTCCTGGCTATTTTTTTTTTCATTTATTCGTTGGAAAGAGAAATTGAAGCCTTCTCCTCTGGGACCACAAAAATTAGAGAGATTATTGAAGGAAAAATGGAGTTCCTTCATAAAATTCATTTATATAATGGTTTAATTTAAGAATTCTTCTTGACCATATACGTAGGCTTAATCTTTTCACTTACTGTATGAAAAAAATTTTACTCTTTTTCTAGTGAAATTGTGAAACTAATATTTACTTTTTGATAATCTAGAGATATTTGAAACAAACTTTGAAAAACAAATGTGTTCAGAAGCGTACCAACTGTCAATGCATAATCAGAAAATTCATTGGAATAATATTCTGATGCATTTTATGTGTCTTAAAAACTTAACGCAACAAAAATACTACCCGACCCAAAAAATACACCACTTTTATATTTTTGGGTTTTGGTAAGGGATAAAAACTCACTCCTTAACAAAATTACAGAAACATTGTCTTTCAGTTAGTAATGCTCATAGAATATTGTTGTGTGAATAATAAATACTAACAAGTATTATAAATGCAAGGATATTCTGTAATATTCATGAATTTAAATACTTATGGAAGAATAAATCTGTAAAAAAAATTGATATACTATAAAATGCATAAGATTGGGAGGGATTTAAAGCACGTTCTCATCCAAATTGCATAGCAGAAGAAGGAAATATCATTTCAATAGTACATTAATAGTTGCATTATATGCAACTATTAAATATTCGCTTAGCGCCTGTAAATTCTATAGCTTGAGGCCGAATATTTCATAAGAAATTTTTAAAGTAAACCCTTTTAATTTAGAATCATGGGCTGGAAGAAATCTGAGACTTTATTTCTACATAATAATCTCAATTTTCATAAAAATATTACTAGAGATTAACTGATGTGTCAGGGAGTGCGCTTTCTTAATCTCTTTCAAACATCATAGTGCAGATAGGTGACACACAACTTTAAATCCCATATAAACACTATCTGATGTTTCAAAAGAAGATATTGAGGTTATTTCTATGCCTCCTTTTGGTGGACTACCTCAAATTACTTTATCGTAAGGTTATCTGCAAGTGGGTATTGAAATGTTTGTGAACTGTTTTCTTTTTTACTAAACACGCAGTCGTTCTTCGAACAACCGCGATCACGCGAACATTAGTATCAGAACCAATATGTGATTTACTTTATCCTCAAATTTTTTTTTATAGATTTTTATCTTACAATCCTAGTGGTAGCAATATCGCCAAAAATTATGTGGATTGCAATATTTAATATTAAATCCGTCTCCAATCATCTGTCAAAGCAATCATGAAGAAAATGCTCAACATAATATCACTGTCATAAATTGAGGAAAAAATTGCAAGCAACTGTTGAATTAAGGTTAGGAGGAGTATAAAAAAAATTCATCCCTAGAAAATACTATTAATACTTTGCCTTTTCTCACACTAGATGGCGTTCGCTGATTGTCGATTCATAGCTCTTGGAGGTAATTATCGGTATTCGTAATTATACCAAGAAATCATTCACTTACATCTTGTTAACTATGTTACAAGCTTAACTTACGCATAAATACACACAATTTTCTTCTGAAACAGTGTCCCGAATAGGGTGTAAAGGGTCTGTAATAGTGTATTACGCGAAATACTGTTTTGTTTGATTACTATTCCTTAATACCGCAAATATAAATTTCTTAACTGCAAAAACGATCGATTAAGGGACTTATTTCTAGTTAATGATCAGAATTCTAATATCTGCTTAACTTTTATATTCTTAATCTGAACATATTTTTTTAACACTACTTTTCGATCCCAGCTTGAAAAGTGTTTAAAATTTAGATAGCTTGAACTGTAGAAATCTAGGATAGGTTACCTTATGGTAAATGCATTTTTGTAATAATCTACAAGGAACTAATCTACATGGAATATAATAATAATTTACATGAAACTAAAGAAGGGATTAAAAAAATGCCCATATGCATGGATCGGGTAAAGTTAACTTGTTAATTGTAGCATAGCTCATTTTCTCCACCAGATGGTGAATAGTATAGGTACCAGTTAATAGATAGCATACATTCTTTCATTAAAGATTTTAAAAAAAGCTATATATTTGCATTTGTGTGTAAAGTTTATAACCCTAATCATGATAAATTATAGTTATAAAGCTTATATATTATCAGAGAACTCTTTTAATAAAACAGAAAGCATATACCCATATTTAACTAGGAAAATACAATTCATATTATAATGCGCTGTTTGGGAAGTGATTCTACCCACTACAGAAGGTAGCCTTTCAATCGTAAATTTAAGAAATCCTTAATTCTTCCCTTGTCTTTTGCGTACATAGGTTTAGATTTAAATTTGATCACCTACATGGCTCTTAGATAGTTTAGTTTGCGAAATATACTGTTCTGTTTGATTCTATACAAAGAGCCAAGTAAATGTAGTTATTTCCTTAGTTGACAAAATTAATGAGGAATGGACTTGTTCCTCATTGATCATGAAACTAACATTTCTTTGCAGCGGGACATTTATAGTATTATTCTCAATTTTAGATTCCATAGCACTGTTCTTCAACTACCCCTTGGGAAGAAATTGATTTTTTCTCAACTGGGACCTTAAAAATGAAGAGATTATGGACAAAAAATGAAAATCTGGTTAAGATTAAGAAAATCTGTGGTTGAATTTAAGCGTACTTAAATTCAATACCTTACATTTACGTTATGAAAAATAAACTTTAAGTCTTTCTTTCTATTTCAAACAGTGATGTGCATTTGAACTTAACTAGTCTTTTAGAAGAGAATTATTTCAGAGACAGAAACATTTTGTTAACAAAAATTAATGCTCATAGAATAAAGTGATGTTTCCGTCTAACGACAAAAAAGATTTGCATACAACGAAATGTAACGCAATTTAATGTCTTCGAAAGTATAACGTTTAGATGTTTTCAATTCAATGTTTCAATTAGTTAAACACCAAAATTTCTACAATTTTTTTAGAATCAATGTTTCATTCATGGATTGTTTTTTACCCTCATTAAGAACAGAAGTCTAGTTTATACCAAAACGTATAACTTAATTTAGCGTCTCATTTCAGCATTAATGTTTGCATGTTACCAGTGCTATAATAGAAAACTGTGTAATGATTTTTGGCTGCAAATTTTAAGGTATTTTTTTAGATTGTGTGATAAATGTAAAGTCCTTTCTGATTGAACGTATCAGAATGATTTATATAAAGTTTGTTCTCTAATATCATACATAGGGATAAACAAATGATCATAAAAATACCGTATATATATATATATATATATATATATATATATCGTTTTGACTCGCTAGGTTCTTATTTGTATTTCATTAGATTTGATCTTCATTTTTTTATTAAGTATTTCCTGTTATGTTCTATATTTTATATAAATTTCTTCCATATATATATATATATATATATATTGTGTTAAACAAAGTTGGTTACTAAATCGTTTTTAATTTTCGCCGCCAGGTGGTGTAGAGAATAGGGTTTAAATTCCCAGATGAAATATTCTCTGATATATGCAATGCTCAGACAAATGAAAGTCTTTTTTTCAGGATATATTACGAAACAACTCAAACTATATTAGCTCTTTTAAACAACGACCGAGGATTTAATTCATAAATTACAAATATTAAATCAGAATGTTGTTTGACAATTTAAAAAGTTATGAGAGAGAAATGTGTTCAGATTTGTACCAACTATTCACCTATTGATATACATACGGAGTATGGTTCCTACAGAATTATAATTGAAAGGATATTCTTTTAAAATTCAAGAAATTAATATACTTATGGAAGAATAATGCTTTAAACGAAATCGATATACTAGGAAACACATAAGACTGGGATAGATTTAAAGCACTTTCCTCTTTAAAATTGCATAGCAGAAGGAGAAGGAAATATCATTTCAGTAGTACATTATTTATAGTACATTAATAATGCATTATATGCAACTAATAAATATTCGCTCAGCTCCTGTAAAATCTATAGTTTAAGACCGAATATTTTATATGAAATTTTTAAAATAACCCTTTAAATGTAGAATCATGAGCTGAAAGAAATCTTAGACGTTTATACCTACATAATCATCTCAACGTTCTTAAAAAATTATTAGAGATTATTTGATGTGTCAGTAAGCGCTTTCTTAATCTCTTTCAAAAACCATAGTGCAGATAGGTGAAACACAACCATTAAGTGCCATATAAAACACTATCTGATGTTTTAAAAGTAGATATTGAGGATATTTCTATGCTTCTAAGGACCTTGTATTTAGAGTAAAACTCGATCTAATACAAGGTCCTTAAATAATGTAGTGGTCGAAATACCGTTTCGTTTGATATTTTTCTCCCCTCTGCATGAAAGTAAATATTTTGAATTAATTACCTAGTAAGAGTAATGATGAATATGTGTTTGTGTATGATAATGTTCCTAATTTAGCTCGAAACTCGAAATTCTTTGCAAAGTTGCATTTTATTCTCTATTTTAGATTTCAAGGCACTGCTTTTCTTTTATTCGTTGGAAAGAGAAATTGAAGCCTTCTCACCTGGGACCACAGAAATGAGACAGATTATTGAGTGAAAAATTGCGTTCCTTCATAAAAGTTCGTTTATATAAAGGTTTGATTTAAGAATTCATCTTGACCGTATACGTAGGCTTAATCCTTTCACTTACTTTATGAAAAAAAATTTGCACTTATTTCTAATGAAATTGTGAAACGAATATTTACTTTTTGATAATCTAGAAGTATGGGAAACAAACTTTGAAACAGAAATGCGTTCAGATGCGTACCAACTATCAATTAATAATCAGAAAATTCATTGAATAATTTTCTGATGCAACTTAAGTTTCTTAAAAACTTAACGCAGCAAAAATCTTCTTTTAACGAATCTTCGTCCCCCTGCCCCACCCAAAAAATACCACTTTTATATTTTTTTCGGTGGGGTAAGTTATAAAAATTCACTCCTTATCAAAATTACATTGTTTAATGATTAAGAAACATTTTTTGCATAATAGACCAGATGGGCCCTTTATAAATTTTGATTTTGCGCCTGGAAATTCTAGAAATTTAGTATGAAAAATTAAAATGGATATTGTTGAAATAATACTTTTAATATATAAAAGCAGAAATTGGTACTTGTAGCGGTGAAATATTACTCCACTAGCGAACGAGGAATACATGAAGCCAGTTCAGAGATAAAATAATTTCTTTCAATGAATATATTAGGAAACGCTATATCATTGCTTATGTGTGTATGTTTTATAACTGTAATTACGCAAACAAAAGTCAAAAAAATAATGTTTTTTTTCAGGATATATTATGAAACAACTCTTTAAGGAAGAGTAAAAGCATCAACATATATTAAACTAGGAAATGATGTTTGTTGTATTGATTGACAACTTTTTTTTTCCCCTTTTTGTTAGTGGAATCCGATTAAGGGTCAATCTCTTTATTTCTTTTTTGCTTCATTCCTTCCGCCGCTAGGTGCCACCCCAAGGTGGTGTACAGAATAGGGTTTAAATTCTGAGAAAAAGTTTTCTCTGTTAAGTTGAACGAAGTTTGTAAGTTTACTGACGCAAACTATCTAGCTGCATGCTTTCAAATGAAATAAGATCCAAAACACACACACAGAAGAATATTGCGTACTGCTTGAGATGATACATCACAGATATAGCTATAATTTATATTAAGTTGTTGAGGACTCTGTCGAAAATCTACCAAAAATCATTAACATCTAGGTTTAAACATACACAAAGGGAAAAACGTGGTTTTTATCTTTAGTCTTACACCATTATTTTTTTGAAGAATTTTATTGAAAATTGTAATCTTAAAGACAGTCACACAGATCGAATAAAGAATGTCTTACAGATAACTTTATTCGAGCTACCTTTAAATAAAAATATTTTACTTTTGATGTATCTTTCATGAGGATTTTGGGTTTAATAATGAGATGCAGCAGCTCTTTTAGACAAGCGAAAGATGATTTAATTTAGAAATTATAAATAGTAAATACGAATGTTGTGCGTGCAATGTTGCACATTTTAAGGTATTTACTCAGATTGTGTGATAAATGTAAAGTCCTTGTTCATTAACATATCAAGATGATTTATATTAAGTTTGTTCTCTAATATCATACATAGGAATAGAAAAAAAAATTATTATTAAAGTATACTTTGATATATGTATTGGGTTAAACAATGTTTGTTAGTAAAGCTTTTGTGTAAATTTCGCCGCCAGGTGTCGAACAGAACAGGATTTAAATTTCGAGGTGAAATATTCTCTGTGATATATGGTTTTCTGAATTGTCATATCAATGCGTCTGTCCTCGAAGTTTGTCAATTTACTAATGCAAACTGTCTAGCTGCACGCTTTCGTTTGGAATAAGATCCAAAACACACACACAAGAATTTTCATTATTGCTTGAGATGATACATCAGAGACATAGCTATCATTTATATCGGAAACTGTGCCGAAAATCTACCGAAAATCATTAACGCCTGGATTTAAACACTGGATTTAAACATGAAGCATTCACACAGATCGAAAAAAGAATGTCTTACAGGAAACTCTAATTCGAGATACTGTTAAATAAAAATATTTTCCTTTTGATGGATTTTTCATGAGAATTTTGGGCTTAATAATGAGCTTCAGCAGCTATTTTAGGCAAACGAACAATTATTTAATTCAGAAATTATGAATAGTAAATACGAATGTTGTGCAATCAAGTTTGTTTTTCAATCAATCAGTATATTCAGAAAGTGATTTTTTACGATTTTGTATTCCTACTATTTTCGCAGGTAGACTCTCTATCTGTCTCATCTTGCCAAGGTGAAACTTGGAAGGAAAGTCCTTGGTATAAAGAAATGTCATGTCAAGATGACATTATCAGATGAACTGGACCCCAAGTTTAAGAATCGTGAGAAAGTATGTAAAATCTTAATAATAATAAGTGATGTAACGTAAATTATTACAAATTTTATTCTAGCGGTTTTTAGCCCTCCTATGAAACAGTAGCATTAAGATTTCCTTTCTGTAATTCCAACAAATATTACAAACAATTTAAAACTTTTCAGTGAGGAATATATTCAGAAAAGTACCAACAATTCACCTATCAACATACATATAGTGTACAATTTGTGCTGATTTTTCACTGAAAGAAAGCTCTGGTGTAATTCAAGGTTTTTATAAACGTAAGGAAGAATATTTCTTTAAAAAAATCATGTCTACAATGAAGCACAATATATATGAGGGTAGGTAGTATGAAAGCACTTAATGCATTGTGAAATTGAAGGAAAAATCATTTCAACATTACATTAAATGGTTAGCTCCTAAATTTTGACATCGCTTCTGTAAGTCCCATAACCTGGCAAAAGATTTTGAAGGAAATTTTTAAAGTAACCGTTTTAATGTAGAATCATGAGCGTTATAATGTCTCATAAACATTTATGCCTAAATAAACCTTTAAATTTTCTTGAAAAAGATATCAGATATGTTCATTAAAATGCTTTCTTAATCTCTTTAGATCTGAGATTGCAGATTAGTGACAAAATATTAGTTATCTTATAAAATCCTGTAAGATGATTTAAAAAAATTTATTAGGATATATCGATGCCACCTTTCGACGAATGTGGGATAATAATTTGTTAGAAAGATTTTTGAAATTGAGTGTTGAAATGTGTAGATTTTAATCGTACAATCCCAGTAATAGTAGTGGGAGTAAAAGTTTTGAGGGTTGCAATAGATAAAAAAAACCGCCTCTAAGCATTCTCAAAGAAACCTTGGGGAAAATGCTATACATGATATCAGTGTCATATTTAAAGGAAAAGTTGGTAAGAACTATTAAGTGAGAATAAGAATGTGAAATTTAACCCGAAAAAATTACTAGTGTTAAACGATTGAAGTTTCTGGCACTAGATGGCGTTGACCAGGATGTTATTTGAGAGCTGGGGGGACGGAAGTATGGCATTTCTGAATTATACTAAAAAATCATTCACTTACCTCTTATTAGCTATAAGTTACAAATATCACGTACGTAAATATAGAGTATATAATTTTCTTTTTAACTAAAATTACCTGAAAGGGTCTCGAATAAACACGTAGTTTTTAACTGTAAATTTCCAGCTTATTCCATTATAACTTTCAACCTGTCCATTTCCTGCTGGATTATAGGGAGTAGTACGACTTGTAGCAATTCCTTGAGATGTTAAAAATGATTTTAATTCGTTAGACATGAAAGATGATACTCTGTCAGAATGAATAAATGATGGCATTCCAAAAATAGAAAAAAGGTTCTTCAAATACAATATTACAGTTTTCGCAGAAATGTCACTACAAGGGATTGCGAACGGAAACCTAGAGAATTCATCAACTATTGTTAAAATATAGTGATTTCTTGAAACACTAGGTAAAGGCATATTAGACAGGAGTTGGTGACTTTCCTTATATCCTCTAAAGAAAAAGGGAGATTTTTGCAACGAACCCAATGATGCATTCGTGTCACTCCAGGATGACAAAGAGAGTTGTGAAGATTGTTTAAGTCGACTCTGGGAGTTAGAGCTCCAGTTATACGGGATAATGTATCAGCAATCACGTTTTGCTTTCCAGGGCGATAAATAATGTCAAATTTAAAACTAGCAAGTTCAAGTCTCCAACGGATTAATTTTTCCTTTTTAATTTTACTACCATGTCGCTGATTGAATACAAATGCGACTGCTTGTTGATCATTGAACACTTCAAAATGCTTTCTCATCAAGAAGTGTCTCCATTGACGAAGTGATTCCACAATGGCATATGCTTCTTTTTCTGGAGATGAATGTCTCAATTCAGATGTATTTAAGGTTCTTGAGAAAAAGGCAACAGGACGTTCAGCTTGACTCAAGGTAGCTCCAATTGCGAAATCGAATGAACCCGTTTCCACTCGAAATGGTATGTCATCTTCAATTGTTGCCAAGGCAGCATTTTCCACATCATCTTTCAGGGAATTAAAAGTCAATACAGCATCCCTAGAAAGAGGAAACGGTTTCTTTCCTAGAAGAGGACGTATTTTCTGAGAAAACCCCCGGATCCACGGCCAATAATGGGCAAACATTCCTAAAGCACGTTGCAATGCAGATGAGTCTTTCGGAACAGGCATATCCCTCAAAGGTTTTAGTCGTTCAGGATCTGGTTTAATTATACCATCCCGAACAATGTAGCCTAGCAAATGGACAGAATTACTTGAGTAGGTACACTTATCTTCATTTAGAGTCAAATTATACTTCTTTACCACAGTCAGGAACTTCTCAAAGTTGTCATCATGTCCTTTTTGATCTTTTTCACACACAGTAACATCATCAATGAATTGATATGTAAGGGTGAGTCCTTCATCCTCAATTATTTTGTCAATGACTCTTTGGAAACAAGCTACTCCATTAGTAACCCCAAAAGGAACACGTAAAAACTGATAGAGCTTTCCACAAGCTTCAAAAGCTGTATAATGTCTCTCGCTATCCTGGATAGGAATTTGATGGTAGGCACTTTGGAGATCAATTTTGCTAAAAACCTTATTTTTTGAAATTTTCGAAATTACCTCTTCTATTTTAGGCAAAGGGTAGGCATCCAGTAACGTGTATTTATTAATTGTATGAGAGTAGTCAACTACCATTCTGGGCTTATGACTTTCTTCTCTAATGACAAAGGCTTGAGCCCTCCATGGTAAGTTACTTGGCTCAATGACTCCTTCCTGAAGAAGTTTCTGAACTTCCAATGCCATAAAATTATTGTCTTCATTCGTATGATGTCTCGACTTTGTAACCAAAGGCCTACAGTCTGGATTCAAGTTAGAAAATAAGGAAACAGGAGGTATTTGTGCTACAGCCAAAGAACAAATTGTTAGTGGAGGTCTATTACCATCAAATCAAATTTCTACTGATGAATGTCTGTTCAGAATATCATGGCCAATCAAAACATCCCTACAAAGATTTTTCATAACTAAAAGTTCCACATTTTGATAAGTGAAGCTTTCAATTTTTAAATCAACTCTACAAACACCCACTGTTTCAGTCACCATGGAGGAGTTTGCCATGGATATTTTTCCAAAATTTGGTTCAATTTTTGATTTACATTTCGCCACATGTTTTTCGTTTAGAAAACTAAGAGAGCTCCCTGTATCAATTAATGCACTAAGCTGAATATTATTAACCAATGCCTTCACAATTGATTTCTGGAGACAGTGAGTAGATCCCGAAATAGCTGCCAATAAGTTTGAAGAAGCCACCACATTTGAAGAATTTCTATTGCGTCTATATTTGCACACTCGCTGGTAATGTCCCTTTTCCCCACATTTTCTGCAGATAACATCTCTAGCTGGACAATTGATTCGTGAGTGCAAGTTATTTCCACAAAAGCATTTTTGAGATCTTGAGAAGGAGGAAGCCGCTGGTGTTTCTAAGGTTTCTTCAGAAATATCGCCAGTTTTTATTGCTGCAGATTGTACTGGGAAAGAACTTACCATATAAGAAGCTGCATGCACTTTGGCTGATTCCAAGGTTCTAGCTTGTTTAAAAGCTTGATCGAGAGTCATCGATATATTTTCGAGGAGTCGTTGGCGAATGCGAGGACATTTTAATCCAAGTTTGAAAGCATCTCTAATATACTCCTTTCGTTATTCCTCAGCCCTTACATCAGTAAAGTCACAGTCTTTGCTTAATTGGTTTAAAACTTGTAAATATTCACTGACAGTTTCTTCCGTTTGTTGATTTCGCGTCGACAAGCAATGTCTAGCGAATATAACGTTACGTTTCTTTATAAAAAGTGAATCAAGTATCGCAATAGCTTGAGCATAAGTTGTGCAATCATTAATGAACTGGTAAACATTTGAGGTTACGTAATTACTCAGCAAAGGAAGTTTTTTTCTTCTGTAAGGAATTTTATGCCTCCTAAAAAGTTTTCAAAAGTTTTTTTCTAATGGCGCTCTATTTTCCGTATTAGAACACGAGGGATCGATATCGAATCTTTCAGGTTTCAGCAGTTGTTCCATTATTAAATTTGAAAACTAAAATATTCAAGACAATTTCTATGTTATTAAAATTGTAATATAAATAAGACAATGAGAGTTGAATGAACAGAATTAAGCTTTTAATAACTTAGAAGTGAGGTTACATGATTGCTGTTTACAGACCGTCTCATCCAGGCGTTGCCAATACAGAAAACAAAATTAAGTGATGCCAGATTACAAGAGTAATATGACATCCCCACCCTTTAATTTTAATCTGGATATTTCATTCTCTGACGTAGTCCTTCAAGTATGCAGGAGGTTGCCTATGTTGAGCTGTACGCAATGCTAATGTGTTCTTGTTCGGTTCAGTCGAATCTTCTAAAGTGGTATCTGAATCTGAGTTTATGGGCTGTAGATCTGGAAGAACTTGAACAGTTTCTTCTGTACCCTTGTTGCCTTCAGAGCTGGTAGTTTCTCCTCTTGGAGCTAAGTGTCTTATAGAAACAGTTGTTTCCCTTCCATCGCCAAGTTTTACATGTGCATAGTCAGGGTTAGCTTCAATTAATTCCACTTCTTGGACAATTGGCTCATATTTGTTAGCACGCACCTGATTTTTCATTAGAACTGGACCAGGCTTTGTAAGCCAAGTAGGTATGGAACAGCGGTTATGGGATCTTGGACGGTGAGAAAACATTCGTTCATGAGGAGTGGCATTTGTTGCTGTACACAATAAAGAGCGAATTGAATGCAGAACTGTTTGGATAACACATTCCCATTGTTCAGTTTTCATATTATTGGATCTTAAAGCAAGTTGCATAGTTTTCCACATTATTCCATTATAACGTTCAACCTGTCCATTTCCTGCTGGATTATAGGGAGTAGTACGACTTGTAGCAATTCCTTGAGATGTTAAAAATGATTGTAATTCGTTAGACATGAAAGATTATACTCTGTCAGAATGAATAAATGATGGCATTCCAAAAATAGAAAAAAGGTTCTTCAAATGCAATATTACAGTTTTCGCAGAAACGTCACTACAAAAGATTGCGAACGGAAACCTAGAGAATTCATCAACTATTGTTAAAATATAGTGATTTCTTGAAACACTAGGTAAAGGCCCTTTAAATTCAAGATTCAACCTTTCAAATGGGGAAGTAGCTTTCACAAGAGTTCCAACATGTTTGACAAATCTTGGCTTTAGTTCCTTGCATATTAGACAGGAGTTGGTGACTTTCCTTATATCCTCTAAAGAAAAAGGGAGATTTTTGCAACGAACCCAATGATGCATTCGTGTCACTCCAGGATGACAAAGAGTGTTGTGAAGATTGTTTAAGTCGACTCTGGGAGTTAGAGCTCCAGTTATACGGAATAATGTATCAGCAATCACGTTTTGCTTTCCAGGGCGATAAATAATGTCAAATTTAAAACTAGCAAGTTCAAGTCTCCAACGGATTAATTTTTCCTTTTTAATTTTACTACCATGTCGCTGATTGAATACAAATGCGACTGCTTGTTGATCATTGAACACTTCAAAATGCTTTCTCATCAAGAAGTGTCTCCAATGACGAAGTGATTCCACAATGGCATATGCTTCTTTTTCTGGATATGAATGTCTCAATTCAGATGTATTTAAGGTTCTTGAGAAAAAGGCAACAGGACGTCCAGCTTGACTCAAGGTAGCTCCAATTGCGAAATCGAATGAACCCGTTTCCACTCGAAATGGTATGTCATCTTCAATTGTTTCCAAGGCAGCATTTGCCACATCATCTTTCAGGGAAGTAAAAGTCAATACAGCATCCCTAGAAACAGGAAACTGTTTCTTTCCTAAAAGAGGACGTATTTTTTGAGAAAACCCCCGGATCCACCGGCAATAATGGGCAAACATTCCTAAAGCACGTTGCAATGCAGATGAGTCTTTCGGAACAGGCATATCCCTCAAAGGTTTTAGTCGTTCAGGATCTGGTTTAATTATACCATCCCGAACAATGTAGCCTAGCAAATGGACAGAACTACTTGAGTAGGTACACTTCTCTTCATTTAGAGTCAAATTATACTTCTTTACCACAGTCAGGAACTTCTCAAAGTTGTCATAATGTCCTTTTTGATCTTTTCCACACACAGTAACATCATCAATCAATTGATATGTAAGGGTGAGTCCTTCATCCTCAATTATTTTGTCAATGACTCTTTGGAAACAAGCTACTCCATTAGTAACCCCAAAAGGAACACGTAAAAACTGATAGAGCTTTCCACAAGCTTCAAAAGCTGTATAATGTATCTCGTTATCCTGGATAGGAATTTGATGGTAGGCACTTTGGAGATCAATTTTGCTAAAAACCTTATTTTTTGAAATTTTCGAAATTACCTCTTCTATTTTAGGCAAAGGGTAGGCATCCAGTAACGTGTATTTATTAATTGTTTGAGAGTAGTCAACTACCATTCTGGGCTTATGACTTTCTCCTCTAATGACAAAGGCTTGAGCCCTCCATGGGGAGTTACTTGGCTCAATGACTCCTTTCTGAAGAAGTTTCTGAACTTCCAATGCCATAATATTATTGTCTTCATTCGTATGATGTCTCGGCTTTGTAACCAAAAGCCTACAGTCTGGATTCAAGTTAGAAAATAAGGAAACAGGAGGTACTTGTGCTACAGCCAAAGAACAAATTGTTAGTGGAGGTCTATTACCATCAAATCCAATTTCTACTGATGAATGTCTGTTCAGAATATCATGGCCAATCAAAACATCACTACAAAGATTTTTCATAACTAAAAGTTCCACATTTTGATAAGTGAAGCTTTCAATTTTTAAATTAACTCTACAAACACCCACTGTTTCAGTCACCGTGGAGGAGTTTGCCATGGATATTTTTCCAAAATATGGTTCAATTTTTGATTTACATTTCGCCACATGTTTTTCGTTCAGAAAACTAAGAGAGCTCCCTGTATCAATTAATGCACTGAGCTGAATATTATTAACCAATGCCTTCACAATTGATTTCTGGAGACAGTGAGTAGATCCCGAAATAGCTGCCAATAAGTTTGAAGAAGCCACCACATTTGAAGAATTTCTATTGGGTCTATATTTGCACACTCGCTGGTAATGTCCCTTTTCCCCACATTTTCTGCAGATAACATCTCTAGCTGGACAATTGGTTCGTGAGTGCAAGTCCTTTCCACAAAAGAAGCATTTTTGAGATCTTGAGAAGGAGGAAGCCGCTGGTGTTTCTAAGGTTTCTTCTGAAAATCGCCAGTTTTTATTGCTGCAGATTGTACTGGGAAAGAACTTCCCATATAAGAAGCTGCATGCACTTCGGCTGATTCCAAGGTTCTAGCTTGCTCAAAAAGCTTGATCGAGAGTCATCGATATATTTTCGAGGAGTCGTTGGCGAATGCGAGGACATTTTAATCCTCGTATGA
>BMAO01008926.1:0-25207 GCA_019973975.1 Trichonephila clavata | reverse complement strand
TCTGGTAATGGTCTAATAATTCAAGAACAAGAAATGTTTCCTATAACTCCCCTTATTTTACAATCCCTTGGGGTCCATTTTCACTCTTTATTCGAATTCTATTCCATCAGAGGAACAGCACCTATCAATTTTCAAGCAGGTAATTCTATTAGTTAAAAAACGGAAATAATTATCTACAACGCTCTTTAAGCCCCCGCGACCCGATTTTCGCAAAACACATTTTGAAGCGGATACTTACTCCATTAAAGGAGCATGCCTACCAATTTCAGGGTGAATCCTAATGGTTTAAAAACCGGAGAGTACTTATCTATTTCGCCTTTTAATCCCTCGCAATGCCTTTGGGTGTCGATCGTTGCGAAACCCATTTTGTAGTGAATCTTTACTCTGTAAAAGGAATCTGCCTACCAAATTTAAAGATTGTACCTATATTAGTTTAAAATGGAAATAATTACCTATAACGTCTCTGAAGCCTCCGTCACGCCACTTGGGGGTCTATTTTCGTAAAAACCATTTTGTAGCAGATCTCTACTCTGTTAAAGTTCCACAAAATGTGAAGTTGTAGGGTTTGATAGTTCTGGAGATATCTTGAGTCAGTCAGGGAATAAATCGCTTTTTCCTCCTTTATGTATATAGATTTAATAATAAACAAGTATAAACTTCTACGTTTATGTTCTTAAAAGATTGTTTATACCTAAATTTCCTCTCATCCTTTTTAATATTCTAAAATCTATTATTCCTTCTGAACATGCCTCATAAATTTATAATTACTTTCTAAGATATTATACTCTTTCAAAGTGTCGTCATTTCTCATTTTCTGTTTCCCGTTTTAACGGCATTCATTAAAAAACATAAGTTTTCACATTTAATACGATTAGGCAGAAATTCCTGAACCATCTCTTTGAATTTCCTTTAAACTAAATTTGAAAAAGATTATCACTTATCCAAGCTTACTGAGTGTTGACTTGTAATTTTAAAATTCCTCTAAATTCTTTAAGAGTAAAAACATTTATTTCATACAATTGGTACTGATTACCGATTCACGGACGAAAAACTCAAATTATTATTATTAAATTAAATGAATGTTTAATTACTGTATTTGTGTGAAATATGTTTACCATTTGAAGGACTGTGCTTGAGCTCTTGTTAAATCAGAAAATTTCTTAATAATTTGGTTAGTATTATGCTGTTTTAATAATATTAACAACATATGAAAATGAAAATTATTTTTGGAAATTTAACCTACAATTAGTCAGAAACAAAGAGGTAAATGAGCTAGTAACACTTAAATTAATTAATTCAAATTGCTGATATGAATTACTTTGCAAAGTTTCTTAGCTCTTCTCCGACCTGACATATTTTAAATGAGGGGAAAAAAATCGGAAACTGTGTTGTATATTTCTAACAGTATAGTCAGAAGTACAAATTCAGAAAAACTTTAATTTTTATGAGTACTTTTGCTAAGTAGAATATATATAGTATGTACATATGTGCACCTCGCGTCTGCTACTAAAAATAAAACAAGAGCAGTTATATTTACAATGTTGACCAATTCAATTTTCGTCATATAGCATCATGGTTTAATTTTGCTTCTAACAATCTTGAAATATGTAAATTTTTTTATATCATTCGTAATCCCAAAAGTATTTACAGAAAATATGCATCTTGAAAGATTTTCTCATTTAATGGATATTATTTATTATTATTATTAGTAATGTGTTAAATGATATTAATAGTATTATTATTATTATTATTATTATTATTATTATTGTGTGTGTGTGTGTGTGTGTGTGTGTGATATTCACTCCTCTTAACAATATAAAGATATAAAGCAATCAATTTTTAATTACATTTATTGTAATAATTTTCCCTTCAAAATGGAATAAATATATAATAATTAAGTTTTCAAACGAAATTTTCCAAAAAATTTATGTTTTTGTAAGCCAGTGATTCTCAAACTGTGAAGCGCGTCCCCCTTGGTGGGTGTGATAAGCCTACGTGGGGGAACACGTGCAAATCAAAAAGTCGAAAATAAAAGATTAAAAAAACTTTAATAAAAAGCAATTTATTTAAAATACTTACCTAAAGTTACTTAAAGTAACAAATTTAAAATTTAATATTTATCCTAAGATAATTTTGATTACATAACTAAGGTAGTATTGTAGTTTTAGCTTCAGGTACATTATTATTACTTTCAATACATTGTTATTGTATGAGAGGAACAATACAAATTATGATTAAAAATTGGTTCGCAAATATTGGAAGTTTAAGAAGCACTGTTATAAGATATGTCTAGATATCATGTCTAGATATCTATGTCTAGATATATATGTCTGATATCACTATTATCTAGATAATTTTTGCGGTGCATAATTAAGGTAGTATTGTAAATTTAGCTGGGTGCATCGTGTACTTTCAATACATTTGTTATTGTGTAAGGAAGGGAACAATACAAATTATGATTAAATTGGTTCATAAAATATTGAGTTGAAGCACTATTCAACAAACACGAAATAGCTTTGTATTCATATCCCCATTTGATGCAAATTTGTCGAGGTAAATGTGCGATTCTATCATACCGAAGATCAGAAAAAAGTAGTGGTCCAGCTTTTACTTCATTGGTGTTCATTTTAATATCTGGTTTTATACCTCTGTGGTATCCTTTATATCCTCTTCATCATCATTTTCCCTTCACTTGACTCATCAGAAATGCAACCATTTTGATTCAAAATTTCTTTGTAAGTTAAATATTTTAAATCAGTAATTTACAATAATTATAATAAGTCTCTTAAAATATATATGTATAAATTAAAACTTAGATTTAAAAATTCATAGCCAGTTATATATAAGCCAAATATCAAATCAATCTCAATTAGCACGAAATGTAATAAGACAAAAATAAATTTCAGTGTAAATTTATGCATTTCTAAATGTTTCTTAAATTGTTGACGAAAATATAAACATCACGTGATAATTATATTCTTACTTAAAATTAAGTAAATAACTATAAATAAGCAAAATAAGCACACAAGGCGCAATAAAAATAATATTAAATGCAAAATTTTAGTTCGAAGGTCTTGCATCTAGAACTCAATAACAACTTAAAAGTTACTTCTAATTAGAATACCACAACGATTAAAAGTGTGATAATTATATGATCAATCAACACTAGGAAATTATCAGCAAAAAACTTCAAAAATATAAAATTTAAAGTTTTAGTATATGCTAAAAATAACACTTTTCAGCGTCTGGTTGAATCGGCAATTCTTACTTTGTGTGTTGAAAAACTCCAGAAAAAAATGCAAGTATATCACCAAATGGTGGTAGAATGGAAAGTATGGACATGCACAGAAGTTAACCTTTGATCTCAATTGATTGCTTTCATCCATTAAAAAGATACAAAGCTAAAAACACAAGTACGCGTATGTATACCTTGGGTCTAAAAAGGATAATAATTCTTAATCGATTGAATAATTTTGAGTTAAATTAATTTAAATCAAACTCGTGTCTGAGTTGAGAATGGTTTTTAAGAAATTCTTAACTATGTCTAAATAAAGCTAATCCTGAATTTTCTTTCTGTGTTTTAAATGCACACCAATGGTTATTTTTAATGAATAGGAAAAGAAACATCGATACAAATTCATTTTTTAGTTATATCAGTGAGTTCCTTTCTTTTTTGCATCTCATTAATTAATTGTGAAAGGTAAAACAGAATTCATTTTAGTTACCTATATATAGCGGTTTATTTTAAATAAGGAAAATTGTCATGATCTGACCTATTAATTCAACGAATTATACCATCTGCAACATTTTTGAAATATAGTTTCAAAAGAAACAAATGTTGAAATGCTAGTTTTCCCTGACTTTGCAAATTTGTTAGTCTTGATTTCTGCCTAATATTTAAACATTGAATTTATTTTCCATTTTTTCGAGAATCAAAGAATTCCATTTTCTCCGTGGAAGTGATATTCCCTTTATTCAGGTTAGCAGCCCACATCACGGTTTGTGGCCACGATAGTCTAGTGGTCAAGGTAACGGACTTGTGACCGGCGTGTCGTGAGTTCGAGCCTAGTACCGCTGAAGACCCATCGTGTAGGGCGATAAATTAAGTCGCCGGACATAAAACTTTCTCCGTTGGTGGTGTGGACGTGCGAGTTCAGGAACCGTCCTCGTCGCTTGATCATGGTTCTAAAGAATCCCAGGTCCATCTCAAAAGCTGGTAGCTGAACAGTGCAGCGTTAGTATTCACTCGCCTATTTTTACTGCACTATGTATAGGAGCATACCAATTGATTTTCATAATGGTATAGCTGAAATTCAATTCAGATTTTCCTGAAATATCTATTATCAAAAATAGTAACAAACATTTAGCTATTATTATTTAAAAATATTTTTGTAAAACGGATTGGAAAAGGATGGTCATTATAAAGAAAGCATTGCAAAAAAAAAAAGATTAATTAACAGATGATCATTAATTTTTTTCTTAATACATAAAAGGAGAAACCAGAAAACAACTTTACACACAATGCGCAACAGATTTTTCAATCTTATTACATATTCAAGTACGATTAATTAAAAAGAAATATTCATATTCTCAGACAATCCATAGAAATGTGAACTCTGTATATCGGTGTCCCACATTCCCTGCGCGTACACACACACATATCTCGAGATTACCATGGCTGTAGCAATGATATTTTTATCAAGTCCTTCAGTAAAGGCAATAAGAATGCCATATAAGAATATTCGAAGATTGAAATCTAAAAATGTCTGGGGATGACAACAGGATTCATGATTAGATTCCTGTAGTTGCGTGCCATCAATAGCTCAGAATGGCATTTTGCGTTAATACGTTGTGTGATTTTCGTTGTTTCTCACGCCTGAGTTTTCTGCTCTTCTGTCAGCGTTCAGATAATGAATATCCCTTTGTGGTAGAATCGGTTGTATTCGCATTTAATGGCATTTTTCATTTTCTGTATCAATACTAATTAATAAAATGAATAGGAAAGCGAGCTACGTATTTTTTTCTTATAGATGTGGTAATAAATGTGATGACGCCATTCGCCTTGACGCAGATTACGTAAAATTTCGTCGTAAAAATGATTAGTTCCAACTCAAAAGAAAGAGATTACCGTTTTACTAACTCTTTGTATTGAATTTGTTAAGCATGTTTCTTTTGTTGAATAGAGATCTACTAAGAATGGATTTTATGGAAATCGACTCCTGAGGGGATCAGGGGGTTTCTGGGGCGTATATT
The DNA here is from genome assembly GCA_019973975.1 of Trichonephila clavata. Classification (NCBI taxonomy): domain Eukaryota; kingdom Metazoa; phylum Arthropoda; class Arachnida; order Araneae; family Nephilidae; genus Trichonephila; species Trichonephila clavata. The sequence continues at coordinate 19,954 of BMAO01008926.1, read as the reverse complement.
TACAAAAAATTCCTGTTTTCAATCTACTAGGACTATAATAATGTAATTTGGGTTGCATATTTCTTTTGTTGAATTGAAATCCGCTAAAAACGGATTTTTTTTGGAAATAGACTCTCAACGGGGTAGCGGGGCGTATTGATAATAAAAATTCCATTTTTGTGCTATTAGATTTAGACTTGAAATTGGCAAGCATGTTTATTTTATGGAGTAGAGATCTAAAAATTGGTTTTCCGGAAATCCACTTGGTTACTGGGTTACGAGAGAGGAAAAAATCATTCTACTCCAATTTTAGAGATTATTAGAAATTATTAATTTAGAAGTTCTGTCCTTTTTTATATCTAGAATTGGGAGTAAATCCGGCGATAACGTGCACTTTTACTTTCAAGCTGCAACTTTTAATTTTTAGGTATATTCGTCGTATAAAGCGCACCCCCTTTTTGTACGAAGGAACTTGAAGGTTACGCATGTAACGTTCTTATGTTTTTAAGTCATATATGCAAAGTTTTAAACCAGATTTTTGAAGAAAAAATTCTGTACCTCTAAAATTACAACTCTTTAAGTTCCAAAAGATATGTTGATTCTTTTAAATAAACAATATTTCTATATATGAAGAAGTGTAATTATTTGTATGCTCATCTATTTTTTTATTTTTGAAGGTATCATTTTCATACCCGGCGTATAACGCGCATCCTTAAATTTCCATCTTATTTTTGGTGTTAAAAGTGCGCGTTATACGCCGTATTTTACGTTAAGTATATTTTTCATTACTATCTAATTCTTAATGCAAGGACAAGATATCAATTATTTATATATATATATATTTATGAAACAGCATTAAATACCCAGTGAAGTGGGTAAGTAATGGCTAGTTTACGTTTACGTTTCTATTTTAAGAAATTTGAATATCCAACTATAGACAATGTAGGAAATATAGCAGAAAGGGACAAAAAAAAACACCCTCTACATGTGTGCATAATGTGATGTTTCCTTAGGCAATGCAACATCCTTCTCATCTTTCCATGTCAAATAATCACCATTAAATTTAATTTTCTTTATGACGATAATTGGTTCCTTGAGAAGTATTCTTCCCACTCCTAAAATTTAAATGTAAACATAAAATTCGGCCAAATACAATATATTTCGTTAAATGCAATTGTTTAATTGTTAATAAAACATAAAAAAAACTAAAAGAAATTCAAAGGAGAAATAAATGACCCACGAAAGGATTATAGCCTTTTTACCAGATTTCTTCAGCGCTCTTTATCACTCCCATTACTTACAAATTATTTCTGAAACTTTACTTCCTCATCTTCTCATGACGGATATCCGTACTAGGTTCTCATTTTTAATGCACTTTTGCATTCTAACACAGCTCTTCCCATACATTTCTTAAAAAGAGTTCTCGTATTGATTTTTTCCTTTCACTAGAAACCATTGCTATATTTTTATAAGGACTCATTTCAACATCATCTGCTTGACTTAAAGAAGAATGGTTGACTTATTAAAGATGTACGAAATTCATTCAGTATAACTACTATACTAGTAAAATTTTTTTCTTTTTCTTCGTTGTAAAATATTTAAAAGCATGGCGTGGTTAATTTGTAGTTGGCCTTCTGCACTTAAGGTTGCGGATTCGACACCAGCCGAAAGCGGGGAATTTTTACGATGCAGAAAATCGTCAGCGTCCTTGTCGTATGATTATACGACGTGTAAAAGATCCATAGAGTGTATTTTTGGTTTGGGTACTCTAGAGAAAATTAAATCCTAGTACCGATTCGCATCATCAGAGCTCAGGTGCCTCCTTTTAGGTAGGAAATTGGACGTCAAAATTACCTGCGGTGATTGGTATCCCCCTATATGGTGTCGCACTAAAAAGAGATACCAGATTCCGAGGAATGTACTAGGTCTGCAATGGTAAAACACCAATAAGCAGCTCGTTAGAAATAAAAAAAATTTTAAAGCATTGAAAAGGAAGCTGTAAGTAACTCTATAAGAAGAATTGATAAAAAAAATCTTATCTGGTAAATATAAAACTTGCTAAAAATTGTATTAGAGATTTTAAGGTATATAGTCCACCCGTAAAGAGAGAAAAATCCTATTAAACATCTTAAAGCAAAGTGAAATCATTGAATCGCTTGCATTAAAAGTAATTAAAAAACTAACTTAGATCTCACGATGTTTATATTAAATTGTGCACATGACGTCTTCTAAAAAAATCATGCTTATGGAAACGTTTATGCAGCAAGGAAGAAGCATTTAAAATTATCAGTTAATAAATGATTTTCTAATTTTGTTCCATTAGGAAACCATGTACTACTAATGTGTCGAAAGCAATCAAAAGAGGAAAAAGCTTTTTAGTATATTAAATGTGTCAGCTACGCAAATAATGCGAATATTCAGTGTTAAATAACTTTTGGCATTTGTTCAAATTTAGTTACTCTTACCAGATTACCCGAAGCATCAATTGTGTGTGTGTATTTTCCGTCTTCTAAACATACAGCGAGGGGCTGTGTTCGATTATGCAAAACGATTTTCTCGGCTTTTTTATTGTTTCAAATATTGGAAAACTGTCAAAAACGGTTTGCTACGGTTGAAGGCATTTGCATATATTTCTTAAGTACTCGTATTTATGTTTTTATTGGTTTCCCCCCCTCAAGAACATGAAATCTTTCAGTCATTATTCTTAAAGAAATATTTTACTGCTGTTGCACTTTGGAATGCTTTTATATATATATATATATATATATATATATATACTAAATGTTACGCATAAAAATAAAAGAAATATTACATCATAGATTGCTCAAAATTTAACCCAATAATTTAAATGAAATCATTAGTAAAATTTCAAAGTGCAAAAATTCTTCAGCACTTTTGTTATCCATGTTTAGAATAAATCCTTAAAGTGTTATACCTTCATTTATAAATCACTTCTCAGACTTATAACTATCGTTTCAGTTTTTTTTAGAATTAATTAATTAAAAAGGATCTAAATACAAAACAGAAATAAGTTCAAATGTTTTTAATCTTGTAATACGTAGCGTAGCCTTTTAAATAATTTTTCATCATTAAGAAAAAACTTTTTTTGCCCATTATTTCTGGGTAATAGATTCAATTAACTGATGCTCACTTAAGCGTAACTTCTGAGCATATTAATTACAGTTTAAATTTAACCTCATTGAATAGTCTCACTTTGGTATAAACCGGGAAATAGTTGTTTTTTAAAACTATTACTTATTTTATTTCAAATCAGATGATAAACATTCCTTTTTCAACAAAACAGGAGCAAATAAAGTCGTTTTGGGTTTTGATTGAATAGTTTAGTATCAAATATATTTCCATAGTTATAGTTGAAAATACAATCTCTGACTATAAAGTTCGTCCTGCAACATTAACGTAGATGAAATATTAAAGAAAATTACCTTACTGTCCTTCGAAATAGTCACCTCCCATAACTATGCACCGTTGAGATCTGCCATACATGTCCTGGAAACTTTGCAAAAAATCTTCTTTTCTGATGGAGTTCAAAAGCCTCATTGGATGTCAGAAATATTGTCAAATCTCTTTCCTTTCAAAGAGAGTTTGAGTCTTGGGAATAGGAATATCTGAAAGATTGAGATCTGGCAAGAATGGTGGATGTTCAATTGGCACCACTCTCTTTTTTTTGCCAGGGACTGTTTGGCGATATTGGCTGTGTAGGGGCGGCATTGCCGTGAACAAAAAACCATGAACCTTGTTGTGTGTACTAGAGTCGTACGGGTCAAAATTTCAATGTACCTTGTGCAGCATTCTCTGTCCAGCTTTCGTGCGCACAGTTAATCGACGATCTTTCGTGATTAATTTACTATCTTCAATATTTTCGTCACTGATGGAGGTCGCCTGTGTTTCGCTACGGGGATTGTCACAAGCACTTTTCCGGCCTTCTCGAAAACGTACCAACTACTCGTACTCAAACTTCATGGACAGTGCTTGATCTTCATAAACACATACCAGCATCGAATAAGTTTCTGTCGGTTTCTTGACAAGCTAAAACAAAACTTTAAATTGATCTTTTGTTCATTCATTTTCCCGTTCGTAGTTAAGAACCAATGCATTAAACAAGCACTTTGCAAAACAAGTCTTACACGAATACAAACGACGTTCAACTGAACAACGGTGAGGCAGATGGTCAACACCTGCCACTACGCATGTAAAGCGTTTTGTTTCGCCAGTGTTGCCATATAGGCCGTTCTGAATTCCTTCACTGAACTTTATTGTCATAGGTTGTATTTAATTTTTATTATAGCTTCTAATAATATTGTAAGCAAACAAGCTCTCATTTTTGAGTGAATGAATGCACTGTCTTGCTTGTATACGCAGACGCATATGGAAGAAACTTAAATTCCAAAATTTGAGTGTAATCATGATGGTTCTGCCTACCATTTAAAAAGATTAAATTAGTTTTTCCTCAATAGTCAATGTGTTTCACTACACCATCAAACTTCCTTCTCCCAATTAAGGAGTTGAGTAAAATTTTCCATCATTCTTAAGATTATGGAAGTACTATTGACAGCCACATCAGAGCAGTTTAAATTATATTTCTTTTCACCAGAGAATATGACAGAATTCCATTTAGTCGTTCAGTACATGCGCTTGTTTGGCCAAATTCAATCACCTGGTCTTATGTTTTTGGTCATTTCGATTTGATTTAATTTGAATGTTTGATTTTGTGGCACAAGAGCCAAATTGGGCTAAGTTGCGCCAAACAATGATTTAGAAAAATAGTACAATTTTGAAAACTGGTCCTAATATATACGTAGTTTGATGAAGTCAGATTGTGCTCAAATATCTTCAATAAAAATTCAATTAAAAATAATAATTTAAAAGTTTTCATGATTTTTGCAAAGTGAATAAAGTAATTAATTTCAAGAGTACTAAATCGTACATAATTTGTTAAAGTCAGATGATGCTCCAAATGTTTCAAATTTTGTATAAAAAGTGATTTTTAAAAATAAAAGTAAATAGATTTTGAGGGGAAAATTTTCCCATTACACATGTCAACTAAATATAATTGAAAAATGTCAATTCCTGTGTTTTGTTGGGATTAAATAGCGTTTTTTCATTAGCTCTTCTTCTTCCTCTTCTTCGACGTCATATACAAGCATGTCCTCATCTGATAAGGTTCACTTTTACAGGGTTTGTGGAGCATCATTTTTATTTCAATATTTGTTGATTTTTTCCAACTATTTATTTTGCTTTGTTTCAAAGCTCGAGTTGTGGCGGATATACGGGAATTTTGATTATCACATGTCGGGATGGATGTATTAGGTTTATGGAAAGAGGTGGCTTTTCCTTTTTTCGGTAAGGAAGCAATCTCAGGGGGAAACGAATCTTTTGATTTGACAATGCATCTTACTTAATCATTTATCGTTGTACGAGCAGGGGTATTAAAAACACTATTGCTTGGGTAGTAGTAGTATTAGTAGTAATAAGTATAAATACACTGCTGGCCACCGTAAATGCAACACTAAGAAAGACAAGAGATAGCACAACAAAATTTATTTTGTAGATAACATGTTGACCAAGTATCAAACGATTAAGTTTATTGACTTCTGTGAAGTGTGGTTCCTGCCAGAATCAGTAGCCAGAGTAGTCGCCATTGTTGGAGATCACCGCTGCCACACGACTCGGCATTGATTCAAAGAGACTTTGGATGTGTTCTTGGGATACAGCAGACCAAGCAGCTTCCACACGTTGCCAAAGTTGATCTGGTGTGGCAGCTGGGGGGTGTAATCTGGGTCAATCGTTGAGCAACCATGGACCACATGTTTTCTATCGGCGAAAGATCCGGAGAGCGAGCCGGCCAGGGAAGCAATTCAATCTCGTGATTGACGAAGAACTTTTGGACAATACGTGGCACGTGTGGTCGCGCATTATCCTGTTGAAATATGGCTGTGGCCAAGCCCTGAATGTAATGAAGGACAACTGGCTCCAACACCTCGGAGATGTAGCGCTGGCTGTTTAAAGTACCGGCAATGCGTACTAGAGGAGTGCGAGAGTGATATCCAATACCGCTCCATACCATAATACCCGGTTCAGGACCAGTGTGGTGGTGCATAACGCAGCTGTTCAGCATCCTCTCTCCACGGTGTCTCCAGACTCGAATCCGACCATCGTGGTGTTGCAGACAAATGCGTGACTCGTCAGTAAAGACAACTTCATTCCATTCTGCCGCCCACATCCTTCTTTCATTGCACCATTGGTGGCGGAGACGTCTGTGGTTCTGCGTCAAGGGTAGACCAAGCAATGGGCGTCTTGCGGACAGACCACTCTGCTGTAAACGGCGTCGAATGGTATGCGCAGACACTGAATGATGCGTTACAGACTCAATGTGCTGTGCTATGGTTCGTGATGTGACTGAGCGATCCGTCACTGCCATGCGCACAATTTGCCTGTCCTCACATGAAGTGGTGCACTGAGGTGGATGCGATCGACCACGTCGGTCCGTCGTACCCTCCTGCATCCAACGGTCACATATCGGCATTACAGTTGTTTGGTTTCGTCCAACACTACTACCGATTTCCCTGAAAGATAATCCACAATCTCGGTAGGCCACTATCCTTCCTCTGTCGAACTCTGATACTTGATCAAAAGCTGATCGCTGTTTCTTACGAGACATAACTGATCGATTTTTGAAAAAACCACAAGAAAAACACATTTGCCAAACTTGAAATCGTGGAAATCTCCATGCCTTAAATAGCACTTTGAGGTGGCGCCACAGGTGTGCGTGATTTGTGTCTGCGCTGAAATTCTAATCATTTGCATATCTCACCTTCGCTAATGCATGTTGTAAATTTCATGCTATTCGCGTGCTTCCTTCAGGGTGTTGCATTTACGGTGACCAGCAGTGTAACTGAGATTTACTTGATATGGCTGGTATTTCTGGAGATGTAGAAGGAAGTGGATGTGCTTGATTTGATGAGGATGATGTAAAGAATGTAGGTATTGATGTTGATGTACTTGACATTTAGTTTGCAGAGGATTCAGGTTTAAGACATTGTAAAGAAGAGCAGATTATGTTTGCTATATTTGGATTGGTTTGAGTAGAAGTGGATATATCTGAAGTTTTAGTAGTCTGAGCATTTGTTTGGGATATCTGTGGAACTATTAATTTATGAGCTTCTAAATAGGAGATACTTTTTGTTAATTTTAATTTCTTGAATTTGTTTTTCTAATGTTCATTTAGTGCATTTAGTGGTCATTTCAAATGTGATGCTTCCCTCTTTTCGAACTAAAAAGTCTTGGACTTTCTTATGCTGTTGTACACAATTTTTCTGGATACATCTGTGAGTCTTGCTTAGGTTTTGACCTTTGAAACAAGTGTTCCCTTTCCAAGCTGTAGGAAAACTTTTCTTTCATCAAGAGGATTCAATTCTTTTAGTTCTTCTGTCTTCGCTTTGGATCTATGACTGTTTGGTTTTCGTAAAATTCTGGAGACCAACTTTACTACAGAGATGGAGAATCTCTCATATAACTCTAGCTTCATTTTTATTGGCTAAAGCTTGGACTTTTTTAAAGTCGTTTACGATAATATCTCTTGACATTCTGCAATAAAAAAGGTTATATTGCAAAAAGTATGATTTCTAAATATATTACGAAGGAAAATAATACTTTGAATACCTTACCTTATATCGTGGATTGTGGAACATCATTGCACAGAATCTTCAGCAAGGTCTTTCTACTGTTTTTATGACTTAGAAATGAATATGATAATGAAAGTGATGTATCTTCATATTTCATATTCATCAGGAGAAAATACAACTAGAATTAGAATTAACAATATTGATCCAATAGAATACAATTTATCTGTAGATTTACTCACAATTTAAATGTCCTATTTTTTACAGTGTCCTATTTATACACCGAATTAACTTTATATATATTTCGATTTTTTTATGTCATAAAAACCTTAAGTCATCTATTTCATTCAGTTAGCACTGATAATTTAAGAAACATTTGAAAAAGAAATTAGGATTCCCAATGCCAAAGAGTTAAAGGTTCGTAAATCCACTCATTGGTCCACTTATCAAACTTTGATCGCAAATTGAAAAATACTAACGACAATCTATTTTTTTAACTAACAACTGCATTTTAAAATATTTTTGCTGCATTTTTTAGTTAATTTATTTTTAAAACTCCTCATGCTCGCCATTGCATAACATAAGGTATTTACTTACATTTAAAATAACTTTTACTGTATAAAATAATTTATTTTCTTAAATTTAAGTTTAATTTTTTTATTAGTTTCTTTCTGAAAATTTTGCTAAAAATTGTTTCTGAATAAAACGTTAAATGTTTTTTTTCCGATTAATCATTCCTATATAGTAACCAATTAATCGTTAAAATATAGTAATCAAGTATGGGTCACTCTCATTTTATTTTGTTCCAAGATTTACTTATAGAAATGGATTAAAATTTAGAGCATAAGCTATTTAGACTATTACCTTCTCCTGTGAAGGGTTCTAAAATAACAGAAAAAACAACGCTTTAGAAATTAATCAGCTATGATCTTAAACTATATAAATTAAAGTAAATCCTTACACAAAATATAACTTATTTTACTTGGAGCTATTGACAGTAGAATTAATTTTTTTTTTTTTTTTGCTGTGATAAGATTTATATTACTGAGTTAGAAAATTAAGATATCTAAAATATTTTTAAGGATTTTTCTTTCTCAGCATACATACTAATTTACATTAAACATCTTAAATAAAAATAGTTTTAAAATTATCTGAAAATGATTCTCATTGCATTTATGTTAAATTGGTTGCAACTTTTTATGAACTCTAAAAATTCTGTGCGTTTGAAGATTTATGTTGCTAGGGGGAGAAAATAAGAAATATGTTTTTATGTAGTCGGAGCTAATAAAGGACTCTAATTTCAGCATTATAGAAAAATATTCCCCAGTAAAATCCCGAAAGCAAATGGGAAAGAAAGGGGGAATACAGTTTTTAAGTGTATTAATATGTAGGCTACACCAACGAACTATGTGATTATTTAGTGTTTATTAACTTTTGGCATGTTTTCAAATCTAGTTACTTTACTTGATTACCCAACACCAATTGGGTTTTCTCTCCACTAAACATATAGTAAAGTATTGCATTCGATTATGCATAGCGATATTTTCGGTTTATTTAATAATATAATGTATCCGAACACGTATCCTTAATGTATCCGAACACGTTCAGAGAACTTTAAAAAAAACATACTAAAACATTATAATTACATTATAGGGATCAATACCAATAAATATTAGTACTTAACTAACAATATTGAAAATAAATTTTTACAAAAATCCTAATTTTTATTGAATTTTAGCGATATCTTTGAAAAACTTCAAAGAAATTAGAGAAAAAGAATACTACACATATATCAGTAAAAGGGGGCAGTGGGTAGCCTAGTGGTTAGAACATCGGACGCTAGACCGAAAGGCCTTGGTTCGATGCCGGATGTCACCAAATACCAACTGAGTACACACGGTGAACATGCTCTATAAATCAGTGAGTCCGAAAGTCTTGTGGGCTGTCACAGCAGCAACCACGGGTACCGGGGACTGGAGAATATTTCCCTCCCCTCCAGTTCCTTGCCTAAATTGTGGAGGTGGAGATAGATGATGTCGCCATCTATCGTGTATGAACCGAGCCAAATAGTACTGTCACTTGCATGGTGCTCGAAGCTAAAAGCTAACGACAGGCGTACACCTAGCCCCTTGCCACGATTTGATGAATTTAGTGGACCTCGATCTGACACCGTTAGACAGGTGGCATTAGAAACAACAACAACGCAGCATCAGTAAACGTATTACTAAAAAAATTAAATGCATTAAACCAGAGATGTACTAAAATGTTCATGTTTTATTAAAATATAAACATTTTAGTGTTTATTAAATAATTATTATAATAAATGTGATATATTTCCCAGTCATTGAAATAACAGGACGTAACTAAAAATATTTTCTTACAGTGAAAATTATTTTAGTACATTTACCCTAGAAATTAACACAAATATAAGGTGCAAAAAGTTTTATGGAGGTGCATTCATAATATTTTGAGCTATCAGACTCGTGGTATAACAGATTCTGAACAATTTAAATGCCTACTTCTCTCCGGCCGATAAAAGACCCACTTCCGTTTTTTCTAATTTTGTGTTATTTATTTTAACCCTGCCTCTATGTAATGTAAAAACACAGTAATATATGTAAATAAAATCAAAAGTTTGCTTTATTTAATAAAATAAAAACCCAAAATATTTGTTTTAAATTAAATGGGCCATTTTAACGTGTTCGGATGCTTTAAAGCATTACAAAATGTTTAAAAATAATTTAATATGATTGAAGTGTTTTGAGTGAGACTCAAACTAATAGTTCTGCAATTTTTAATTTATTTCCAAAAAATATCTTTCACATGCGTTCATTTAATTTCCAAAAAATTTTTCCCAATGCCATTGCCTTTTTTATGTTTTTTTTTTTTTATTATCAAAATCGTTTACATTATTACAAAAGAACTGTTGCGTTAAAATGTTTCAAACTTGAACTCAAAATTCAAATAAAGATATTAGAAATATGTGTATAAAATTCAGTATGTTTTCGACGAATTGTTTATTATTTTAAAATAAATTTACTAATGCATTGCTATTACATAAATTAAATGGGATTCGCAGAGTGCTTGATTCAATGGTAATTAAGATTATCTATTTAAATAGAAAAAATGAATAGTATACCACTTTATTCGAGTGATGTCGATTCTAATTTTAATTACATAATTAAAGCTTTTTATTATAAGGGCCTTTTGATCGTTATCTAACAGAATTTAGATGAAAACTTTAGCAGGATTTCGTTACCTCTTGATCAAATTTTAATTTATTGACAAGTCGCATTTAGGTATAATTATCTTTGTACGAAACTCATTTAATTATAAGCAGAAAAATAATTAAACATCGAATTTAATTATGAGAAAGGGATTACAACAGAATGGTGATTATATGTTCATTATATTTTTAGGCATTTTTCCTGGCAATTTTTCAAAAATCTAGTTATTTTACTTGATTAGTTACTTTATATTTTACTCTCCACTAAACATACAATAACAGATTGTATTGAATTATGCATATAATTTTTTTCGGTTTCATTATTGGTGAGAGCATTGAGGAACTGTTAAAAATAATTTAGTACGGTTTAAGGATTTTAAGTGTGATTTTAACTAATAACTGCAGTTTCTGCAATTTTTATTTTCAAAAATATTTTTCTTGGGCATATCCATGCATCATTTAATTTCGATTAAGTATTCCAAAGGGCCTCTGCCTTTTTAATCTCAAAAACCGTTACAAATGAATTATTGCATTAAAATGTGTAAGATTCGAAATTCACTTCAAAAATCAAACCAATGTATAAGAAAAATTCTAATAAATTTCAGTATGTTTTCCAAGCATTATTTTTATTATACTAAAAATAAATTTATTACTATGTCACTGTTTCATAGATTAAATGTAATTCACACAAAGTTCTTTCTTCAGTGGTAATTAAGAATGTTGATTTAAATGAAAAATAATTAAATACAAAAAAGAAAAAAAATGAATAATATTATTTTATTCGAGCGATGCGTATTCTAATTTTAATTATTTTATTAAAGCTTTTCATTATAAGAGTATTTTGGTCGTTATCTAGCAGAATGAATACCATGAATTTTGACGATCACTTGAACACAACTTCATTATCTCTTGATTAAATTTTAATTCATTGCCGAGTCGCGTTTCGATATAATTATATTTGTTCGCAATTCCTCTCTTATCCGATTTTACTCAGAAAAATAATTAAACAGCGCAAATTCAATCTCGAGAAAGGGGTTAAAGTAGCATGGTCTTGTATTTTTCTAGTTAGAATGTTAATTAGAATCTTCATGTTACTAAAAGTTAAATGAAATGCATCGGACGCTTTGATTTGGATTTGTTAAAGTAGCCCCATGGAAACACGAGAATGAATGAATGGATTTCGTAATTTCAAATTCAACAAATTTGAATGACATAAAATTAAATTAAATTTATACGATCAATCCCTTCCAGGTTCATTTTATTTCTGGACTATGGATAAAAACATGCTAATTATTTATGCTTACTTTCCAACATATCTTTTAAACATAATATCACTATTCACATACAGAATTTTCTAAATATTTATGTAACAAAATCTATTTAGATAAATGAGTAATTTACCTGTAAAGTCGGCTTTCTGTATGGCAGAAATCATTAAACTTTGGAGTCCATTCACACTAACTATAAATATAAAGCTTAGAATACCTAGCTTTTGTCTTGAATTACAAATTTTACTTACGTCTTTTATATTTACGAAAATGATTACGAAATTATTAATCAAAACTTGATCGTGTATGATAAATTCGAAAACACGGTACTGCACATAACTCAACATCGTAATTTGTTCAGTAGAATCTTGTTTCTTTTCTTCCCTTCTTCCCTTTATTGTCTCTCTTTGAGTAGCAAACTATACACTGTCGTGTTGGATTAGTTTCCTTCTATGTTGGAGGAATGTAGTCAACAGAGTGTCTTCCAGACGAGCATGAAGAGGGGTGCTCAGCAGAAGGACATCCTCTTTTTTGCAGAAAATTCTACAGAGTAGAACTTTGTAACTATTCGAGACCATATAAAGCACATGTGAAATAATTCGGGAAAGATCGATTGCACAAGGTACATTTTTACAGTGCCCCAGCTTCACTCGGGTTGAGCCAGAAAGGTACGTTTCACCTGCCTCAGCTCAGCTTGGGAAAAGCAGGAAAGGGTTAAAGCATTTATCCTGAGTAAAATCAAATTATATTACAAAAAAGTACTAAAAATACAAATAATAGTTTTTTCAATATTTAATGAAATTAAGAAGTTCCAAGTAAGCTTTAGAGGAAAATTTACAGTGCCTGCTGTAGGTGAGTGTTCATGGTCCCGAATTTGTGACCAGCAGTATGGAGTCACGGGTTTGAAACTTCATAAATTTAAAGACTCGCCGTGTAGAGGTTCTGAGATACTTTAAACTTGTCGAGGATCAACGTGGGCATGAAAATTAGGAGAGAGGGGGGGGGGTCAATTCAGGTGTTGCCTTCTTTTCTTGACCTTGGTTAAAAATTATGAGATTTGTCATCAATAGCCCTAGAGTTGCCTCAGACGGCGACGTAAAATAAAAGCAAATCTAGGGAAACTTAGAGCATTGGAAAAGAAATTTTTAATGCAATCTCAGTAACAGAAACTGTTCCATGACGTAAAGGAAAGCAGTTTTTAAGTGAAACGAAATGAAAGCGGATCTATAAAACGTGCAATAATTAATCGACTATTTTTATATTTTTTGCTCAGATTTTACCATTAAAACCTTTGTAAATATTGCCATGTTTTTGAATTTAAATATTTTTTTTATTTATGTTACATAAAATATGTACAATATGAAATAAAATGTTGAAGTGTTATTTTCTAATTTTTTTTATTCTCTCTCTCTCTCTCTTTTACTAGATAAAGAATATTATATCATAACAAGTAATGTAAAATTTTTTTAAAGTCAATTCATACTTTGAATGAATGAATAGAAAGTATTTTATTAACGAGTGGAAATTTGTGAACAAGATTTTTATATAAATAGGAAGAGAGTGATCTAATAGTACGAATTGAAAGAAGAGCATGATTTGTCTGCACTGTTGTAACAATGCACAGCCAGTTTGGCTGAAAAACCGGTTTTCGACGCTAACTTTTGTCGTTATTTTGACAGTTATATTGTTACAACAATTTAAGTTGGCGATAAAAACCGATAATTAATTAAATTAAATTAATTAATATTTGAAAAATTGTATTAACATCAAGTGTCATCTACTACAAGTTTAGAAAAGTTATTTGAACAAGATAAATATATAAATATATATAGAGAGATTGAAATAGTAGTAAAAATTGAAAAAATAAACGTTTTTTTTTTTAAAAAAGTAAAAATAAAAATATACTTTGTTAAGCCCTGTATTGTAGCAAAACGCCAATGACATTAGAAAATATCGAAATGAAAACATTTATATCTATCTATATATATCTAGATTTTTATTGAACTTTCGTGATTCTAAGCGATATTTTTCAAAATCGTTTGAAAGGAGCTTGAACTATAGTTTCCGGGATCGCATTGTTCAGACAATAATATATTTCTGGTTATATTTATATGTGTTGAAACCCCCATTATGCTTTCAGCATTGCATTTATGTGAATACTATAAAATATGATCGGTATTTATTCAAGATGCTTTTCAACCGATTCTACAAATTAATGACTATTCCTGCATATTATTATGACCGGGGTTTTGAGTTAGTGAGGGGATATTAATGTTGAACTATTCAACTACACTCGAGGACTTTTGGCGTCGGATCTCGTAATTTTAAGCCATGGGGAAATGATGAGGATGATTAATCAGCTGGCACTCCCTTCTTCTAACTTCCTCACCACACCAATGGGAGGACGTTTGAGCCTCGACATATTTAAATATATCTCGGCCCTCTCATCAGGGTGGAACCCATGACAAGCCGGCCACGAGTCCATTACTTTGACCACTAGGATTTCGTGGTATACGGGAGGTTTTATTTTCTTTGTCGGAAAAATATTTCATACAGATCAAACTTGATAATTTCTTTCAGTTTATTTTTGCGCATCTATAAATAAATATTGAAAATGTAACAAATATGAAACTGTTTAAGATAAAAGATGGTATTTGTAAGTAAATGACATTCAATTTTATTACTAAAAGTTACGGAAAGGAATTAAGTACTTTTTTAAATCTGATATATGGATTAATAGTTATCTCTTTTATGTGAATATACACTTACTTCCAAAAGTTTTAAGCACGGAGAGGAAAATGCTAATTTCCGGAAGCCAATCAGAATTGAAAAGGAGGAAATTCGCTGCAGAGGTAGATGGAAGTATGCAAAAATGTTAGATAACAGGCAATCGTGCTTTCATGTCAGGAAATATGCAAAAAAAGCAGTCTTATAAGAAGCCAGCTTTATGAAGGGTTACAGAAGTTGATTGTAAGTGCTGATAGAAGGTGATAAAAATTTCGTACAATTTTTTTTCAAGATATACGTGTTTCTATGACTTCCAGAAAACGAATGGAAGATTCTGAGCGCTAGCGTGCTGGTGGGGCGTATTGAAGCAGAACAGTCGATCACAGATGTTGCTCTTTTCTTCGGCGTTCATCATTCTGTAATTTCACGTTTATGGAAACAATTCCAAACCACACAGACAGTTGTCTGAAGGACCGTAGGTGGTCGCCCAAGGGTTAAAACCCCCCGCGGAAGATCGATATATTGCTATTGTAGCCAAGCGGAATCACAGAGCGACCTCCACACGTGTGACATCTTTGGTTACAGCGTCCATTGGTAAGGCTATATCAGAAGCTACTGTACGCCGAAGATTACATATGAATGGACTGAATGCCCGGGTACCTCGAGTTTGTGTTCCTCTGTCCGTCCAATCAAGAGGGGCACGATTAAAGTGGTGCCGCGAATATGGCAATTGGACTGTGTCTGACTGGGGCAATGTCATGTTTACTGATGAGTCAAGATTTGCTCTGGAGCCAGATGACAAGAGTATATAAGGATATGGTGTAAACAAGGAACACGCAATCAGCCCCAAAACATCACCGAAAATCACACATTCCGAGGCGGAAACATTATAGTGTCGGCAGGGATTTCATTAGGATACCGCACTGACCTGCACATTTTTAAACAGGGTTCTGTGACGGCTGTCCGGTATCGAGATGAAGCCCTAGAACCCATTGCGAGATTGTATGCTGCAGCAGTTGGTCCTACTTTTGTTTTAATGGACGATAACGCAAGTCCCCATAGAGCCGACGTCGTCGATGACTACCTGGAGAGTGAAGGGATTGCGCATATGGCGTGGCCAGCATATTCGCCCGACCTTAATCCCATTGAAAATCTTTGGGATGCTCTCGGCCGTGCTGTAGCTTCACGTTTCCCACTTCCAGCCACTCTTATTGAGCAGGAAACTGCTCTACAAGAAGAATGGCGATTGCTTAATTTTGCGGTGGTTGACCACCTAATTGAAAGCATGGTCAGAAGGTGTAAACTTTGCATACAGATGAGGGGGATCACATATCCTATTAATGTCCTTTTTTCATTTTATGCTGTTTATTTTCACTTTATACATAATTCTGTTTAATTCTCCAGTATGACATTATCTGATAACTTACAAAAATTTAGTATTGTTTTCATTTCTGTATATAATTATTGATTTTGTTTTATGCATAAATATATATGCTACTTTACCGCCAAATTTTGTGTTAATCAAAGCAGTATTTGTTGATTTTTTTTGCATTTTACATCCTCGTGCTTATCTTTTGGAAGTCAGTGTATTAAATATTATTACATAATATGTATTTACAGTGGTGGCCAAAATTGTGGACACTTTTTAAAATTGTTATGTTTCTTATGTTTGTATGCTTATAGAAAATGTTGCATTGCACAAAATGCCAAGTATTTTATATCATTTTAAAGATAATTCGATACTAAAATCAATACAAAAAACAAAATTCAAATATTTGAAAAGGGAAAAAAGTTATACTGCAATAACTATCGTTATACAATAAATACTCATGATTGCAGTGAGTTGTCAATGCTGTTAGCCTTTAATTTTTATTACAGCTTCCTATGAACGTTTCATTGAGCTGAAAATAGTTTTAAGCCCTTCCTTTGTTATTACATGATGCCAGGAAACAATTACATCCTCATTTAGTTCTTTTTTATTTCATGCGTACCTCCTTCGGACAAGAGTCTTTAAACCGGGCCACAAGTTTTTCATAGGATTGAGGTCAAGACTGTTTATTGACTAGGACAACAACTCAAATGGTCTTAGAACGATACCAGTCTTTCAATAACTTTACTGTGATGGAAGGAGCAAAATCTTAATGAAAAATAAATAAAGCATTGTTAGTAAATAGAACCCTGGTAAAAGGTAGTAGTTTGGATTCTAGAAGGATTACAATGCATTTTTTGATACACAGTGTCCCATCAATGATATGAAGACGACCGATACCATCTGCTTATATACATGACCGTATCATAAAAATATGGGGGTACTTCACAGTCTCCTGGATGCACTCAAGGTTTAGCATTTCTCTTATTCTTTGTCTTACATATTTTCGGCCATCACTACCGAATAGCGATTTCTTAGTTTCATCCCTTCATATAACTTGTGACCACTAATCATTTGTCCAATTAATGTGTTCCTTTAACCACTGTAGTCTTTTTTAGCGCTGCTGTAAATTGAGATAAGGCTTTTTCGTGAAATTCTACATCTTAGTCGAACATCTGCTATTCTTCAGATTGTTTTTGAACTGACAGAAACACCAGCATCATTCAAATTACTTCTGATGGCCGTTGTTGTCATTCTTCTGTATTGGAGACGCAATAACTTTGTACTTCTGTCATTAACAGGTGTGGTGTACCTTTTTCAGCTTTTTCCTGCTTTTTTTTATTAAATTTTTTCTCCTGATATCTTAAACAAAACTTTCAGTCTCCAGATTTAGCTACTGAAACACCTACCTATCTTGCAATTTTAATATAAGAAAGACCACTTTCTGTTCTCACATCTCTTTCTAGGTGTCCAATCTACCCTTTTATTTGATGTCATTGCTTCTTGACTAAATATCATTGTTGTCTTGGCAAGGAAACAGTCCTGACCTCAATCCTATCCAAAAGTTGTGGTACCGTTTGAAGACTCTTGTCTGAAGGAGGTACCCATGAAATAAAAAAGAACTAATTGAGGGTGTAATTGTTTCCTGGCATCATGTAATAACAAAGGAAGAGCTTAAAACTATTTCAGCTCAATGAAATATTCATAGAAAACTGTAATAAAAAATAATGGCTACCCAAACTAAGCACTGATAACTCAATGTAATCATGAGTATTTATTGTATATCGATAGTTCTTACAATATAACTTATTTTTGCGTTGCAGATATTTGAATTTTGTTTTTTGTATTGAATTAAGTATCAAATTATCTTTAAAATGATATAAAATACTTGGCATTTTGTGCAATTCAACATTTTTTATAAGCAACAAACTTAAAAAATATAACAATTTTAAAAAATGCCCACAATTTTGGCCACCACTGTATATATTACTTTATAACTGTAAACTAAATATTATTTTTCACGCTGTGAACGGGCATTTCGCTGCTTAGAAAGTGAAGTCCTTTTTATTAATGCAATTATTTGTCATTACCGATATATACCTGTAACAATAAATTGAACCTTGACACAATATTGTGCCTATGAATTGGAAAAAGACAAGAAAGAAGGATAATTATAATAATATTAGCTTAAATGTTTTTATTTTGTGTTAATAAAGTTCTTTCATCCTCTTCAATAAACACACATTAGTTATGTGGCCAAATTGATCTTTAATTTAACAATTATTTAAACATATACACCCGACATCACAAAAACGGCACGCGACATCACACCCCGGCACGACGACTTAACCAAAGCTAACAGAGTTCTGATCCTCCGCGCAACTCGTTTGCGCAGCTCACAAAATCCTTCTTCAAATTCCGGAAGGGATCTGCCGATCTGAAATGAGTTAAGGGATTCTTACTCCTTCCCCCAATCGAAAAGCATCCGTCTGAAGACGATGCGCCTGAAAATAGACAAAAAAAAACACACACACACACAAAAAAAATACATGGACACAATTCAGAGAGAAATAATTGAAAATTGGTTATGCGCGCAGAGCCCCAGATAATATAACTCCTCGGAGACACATAAATATACATACATTATAGAAAACTACATAATAGAAATAGAAATTTCACAAAAAAAAAAAAAAAACCCAAGAGAATAATACATAGAACGAATACTCTAGTTACATATTAATTAACTTTCTTTTTTACTATACTTCTAAAAAGAACTTTTAGTGAATATACATAAAAATGAAGCAAACAAAACCCTACTCAGAAATTCTAAGTCTGGAAAGTGCATCTGCATTGCCGTGAGCACTACCCCTTCTATAGGAAACTTTAACATTGTACCTTTGTAAGGCCAATGCCCATCTGGTCAATTTGGCACTGTGAGGAGCACTATTGGTAAGATATGTCAAAGGGTCATGATCTGAAATGACCTGGATTTGTGACCCAAAGATCCAAGTGTCAAATTTACGAAGCGCCTCTAACACGCTGAATGCTTCACGTTCGATCGTGGACCACTTCATTTGGGCCAAAGTCAGTTTTTTGCTAAAGAAAGCAATTGGCATTTCCTCCATATGGTCATTGTGTTGAGCTAAACAAGCGCCAATGGCAGTAGCGGAAGCATCTGTGAATAGTAGAAAGGGCGAGAACAAATCTGGTGTATGTAGAGAAGGCATTTTTACAAGTTCCTCCTTAAGTTTCATGAAAGAATCTTTAGCTGACGACTCCCAAGGAATGTCCTTCGGAATGTTCTTTTTAGTCAAGTTAGTTAAGGGCAATACTAACTGTGCGAAGTTCGGGATATAATCTCGATAATAACTCGTGAGACCCAAGAAACTTCTGACTTCACTTTTTTGTGGTAGGTCGACTCAGTCTCCGAATCGTTTCTACTTTTTCAGGATCAGGAGAATGTTTTCCTGAACCAACTATGTGACCTAAGAACTTGACAGATTTTCTGCCGAAGGCACACTTTTTCAGGTTCACCTTTAGCCCTACTTTTTGCAAAGACTTAAACACCTTGGTGATGTGATCGAGGTGTTCTTCCCCAAGTTGTCGAATAGATAGCAACATCATCGATGTATGAGCGGCAGTATTTCCGATGCAAGAACAGAGCATTGTCCATGGACTTCTGAAAGGTGCTTCCAGCATTTTTCATGCCGAAAGGCATAACCTTCCATTGATAATGCCCTGAATG
>BMAO01008925.1:0-84267 GCA_019973975.1 Trichonephila clavata | reverse complement strand
AAAGCGCTATTAGGACGCAAATTTCGTCTTCGTTCCATATTTTGTCGTACCTTTTTCTCAGCCAATAAGCAACCAATTGATCTTGGGTTTTCGGCATTTGGTCGCATTTGTGCCCTAGATGAACTGAATCATATTTAAATTTAATCATTTTTAAATTAAAATTTTTTTTTTAAGTACAGTACTATTTTCTGTTAGTAAAAAGTTCATTAGTTGCATTATTGTAAAATACAACATTAGAAAAACACGCTAAAATTACTTGGCCATGCCAATGACTGTTCTCTGACAGAGTAGTATTTTCACATCTGGCGCGAAACCAATTTTCGACGCCAAGCGAAACAACAGACCGGGGTTTTAAGGCTTTTAATTAATATCTTCTCAACTAATTGCAATATCGGAATGAAAAATAGTTTACGTCCTATTCTCAGACCTACTGAATATACGCACAAAATTTCATAAGATTTGGTCTAGTCGTTTCGGAGGAGTTTGGCTACAAACACTGTGACACGAGAATTTTATATATTAGATATGTATATATTTCCATTTTGTAGATTGTCGGGAACAAAGAACAGTTCGAAATAAATTATTGAATAAATAATTAGCATTAATTAATAAAAAATTATAAAAACAAATAACTAAATTTAATGTACTATATATATGGGATTATAATAGATCGAAAAAAAATTATGGGCTATGGAGGAGGGTCCGGACTCGTGCCCCCCCCCTCCCCCCGCTTTGTGTGTACCATTGATAGTGGGTGGACCGCAACACCTTGAAATAATTAAAAGTAGCCCATACCCTGGAAAAGTCTGCCCACCCCTGATCTAGTGTGTCTAGGTGGAATCCCTGGATCTACCAAAGATTATGGCGCCAGCGACGAAAACGATCCAATTAGTTCGCGCCAAGAGCAGATTTATACAAAGTCAAATATACCACAAAAAAAAATCAACTTTTCAATTAAATATTATTCAATTTCCTCAAATGATATTATTCTTTGAACAAGCAATGCAAACTACAAATTTTGTATTATTGATACAAATATAATACAAAAATATTAGTTATAACAACAAATGGCTTAATAGAAAATATTGTTATAGTTTATTTCTTGTTTTTTTTTTAATTTAGGAAATAAAAATATAATGCGAAGACGTAGTACTGCAACAATTCATTATGTTTTTGCTGCTTGTGCAATATTTGTGCTGGTAGTGTTGGTCTTATCCTGTCTTTGGTGAGTTAATGTCATAATTTCATTTACAATATCTTGTTATAATTATACCATATCCAGTAAAACGTGATAATGCTTCATTATTGAAAATAAATTAATTTCGAAAAGATAATACAATATGATAATGCATTTTTTTGTTTTGTTTCGCTTTACAATTTAAGAATTTTTTAGTAGTATTTATTTATAAAATTAGTGAACTTTAAAAAATTCTACCAAAAGTATGTTTTGCACGAAAAAAGCAATCAAAACTGATTAGTTAAAAAAGACATTTAACTCCTTTGAAAATTAATAATGATTGTATCTATATATATAAAGGAGAAAAGCGCGACTCACTGACTAATCACGATATCTCCGAAACTATCCAACCTACAGACTTGAAATTTGGTAGACATGTTCCTTTCATGGAGTAGAGATCAGCTAAGAACGGATTTTGCGAAATTCGAACCGCAAGGGGCGTTACGGGCTTACACTACTCAACGTACAATCTTGAAATTGGGTAAGCAGATTCCTTTCATAGAGGAGAGATCCGCTACAAATTGGGTTTTGGGAAAATAGCCCCTCAAGGGGTGGTGAGGGGGAATAAGGGGCGTAAAAGATAAATATTTTCGTTTTTAAAGTACTTAGCCTACTGGCTTGAAAATTGGTAGGCATAGTTCTTTCATGGAGTTAATATCCGCTCCAAATTAGATTTTGGAAAATGACTAAGTGGGTTGAAGGGGGTAAGGGGCGTAAAAGATTTTCGTTTTTAAAGTACTTAGCCTACTGGCTTGAAAATTGGTAGGCATAGTTCTTTCATGGAGTTAATATCCGCTCCAAATTAGATTTTGGGAAAATTGACCCTCAAGGGGTATTGAGGGGGGGGGAGAGTTTAAGGGGTGTAAAAGATAAATATTTTCGTTTTTAAAGTACTTGACCAACTGGCTTGAAAATTGGTAGGCATAGTTCTTTCATGGAGTTAATATCCGCTACAAAATGGGTTTTGGGAAAATTGACCCCCAAAGGGTGTTGGGGGATATAAATTAAGGGGAGATATAAATAATTATTCCAAATTTTAAACTATTAGACGCACAGTCTTGAAATTTGGTAAGCAGGTTCCTCTCATAGTGTAGAGATACGCCACAAAATGGGTTTCGTGAAAATAGACCCCGAAGTGGCGTTAAGGAGCTTAAGGGGCGTTATAGATAATTCCTTTTCCATTTTTAAACTCCTGGAGGCACAGTCTTTAAATATGATACACATAATCCTTTTATGGAGTAAAGATTCAATATATAATGTGTTTTGTGAAAATCAACCCCCCCCCCAGGTGACGTTGCGGGGTCTCAAGGGGTGCTTAGACTCTCAGTCTTCAAATTTGGTAAGCAGATTCTTTTCATTGAGTAGAGATCCGCTACAAAATGGGTTTTGTGAAAACAGACCCCCAAGTGGCGTTGCTGGGGCTCAAGGGGGGTTATAGATAATTTTCCCATTTTTAAACTATTAGACGTACAGTCTTGAAATTTGGTAAGCATATTCCTTTCGCTGAGTACAGATCCACTATAAAATGGGTCTCGCGAAAATTAACCCCCAAGTTTCATTTCGGGGGATTAAGGGACGTAATAGATAAATATTTCCGTTTTTAAACTATCCGATCTACCTGCTTGAAAATTGGTAGGCATGTTCCTTTCATGGAATAGAGTTCCTCAAACAAAGAGTAAAACAAAAATCGACGCCCAAGGAGGGTTGCAAGGGGTGAAGGGGAGTTATAGGGAAAAAATCCTGTTTTAGAATTGTTAGACCTGTGTACTTGAAATGTGTTAAGCATGTTCCTTTTGTTGAATAGGGATCCACTAAGAATGCATTTGACGGGAATCAACTCCTGGGGGAGCAAGGGGTTACTGGAGAGTGTTAACAAAAATTTCTTTTTTCGAGCTACAAGAACTGTAATAATGGAATTTGGTTTAAATTTTTCTTTTCTTGAATTTAAATCCGCTAAGAACGGTTTTTGGGAGAACGACTCTCAACGGAATTACGAGGGGGAGGCGGGCATTGAGAATAAAATTTTTTTTTTACCCTATTAGATTTAGATTTGAAATTAGGCTTCCATGTTTATTTTATGGAGTAGAGATCCACCTAAAATTGGTTTTGCGGAAATCCACTTGGTTATAGGGTTACGAAAGTGTAAACATCCTTCTATACTCAATTTTAGAGAATATTAGGTAATACAAATTAGTAGTTCTGTCCTTTTTTTTATCAAGAGGGAGAGTTACAAGTATAAGTATATTTTTCAGTACAATAGAAATTCTTAATGCTAGGACATAGATATGAATATTTTATATATATAAACAGATATATTTATAAAACATTATGAAATACCCAGCGAAGCGGGAGGGTAACGGCTAGTTTCATATAAATCATTCCAGAAAATTTAAGTTTCTCATGTAAAATGAATATACGAAAGTCATATTTCGGTTAAAAATGCAAAATTTCCAATTATGGCTTATACCAGCGTTTCTCATACTCTGTGGGATTTTTCCCTTAGGGGGCGAGGGGCGTCATAATCCTATGTGGGGGAAGAAGAGAGCATATCGAAAAGTCGAAAATAAACGATTATTTTAATATATTATTAATTTACTGAAGGGATGCAAAGCAAAATGCATTCTGACGTAACAAAAAATAAAATACACATTACAGTGATAAAATAAATATACTGATAAATTTATCAGTACTGTACCATGTATTTGATAATTAATTTAACAGTACTAAGTTTGGAACAAATTTAATAATTACCAGTGACCTTATGAGCTTGTCATTAAATTATGTGAAAAATTTAATATTTATCTTGATAATTTGTACACTTTTTAATTAAAGTCGTATTGTAGCTTTAGCGTCAAAATACATTATTATTGAACTCATTACATTGTAATTGTATGGAGGGGGTTGGCGATGAGTTTTATGATTGAAAATTAGGTCGCCAATGCTGAAAGTTCTTAGAAGCACTGGCTTATACGAATATTGACTGATAAAAAAAAATTATAAAATCAAAGCGAATAAAAGTAGGTTTTTAAAGTTTGTACTACAAAACATTACAAAAATTAGATAAGAAAGTGATAAAAATCAGAGAAAAATATGTAATAAAAATACTAGCTTTTTTTTGTTGTGAAATAAAAGCTTTCTTACTTTAAAAGATTTAAACTTAAATCAATAACTCGTATTTTTACCTCTACTATGTAACTAAATATTTTTTTTAAATATACCATCGGAAAGATAAATATAATTTCTAATGCTGAAATAAGTATTTTTTATAGTTCTGTGCAAGAAAGAGATGCAAAAAGTAATCGTGAAGTAAAATACACTGCTCCCAAGAAGGTTAAGAAACGTCCAGCTTCAACATCAGTAAGTGTCATTATGATCTTCACTTCGCATATAATTGCAATTAAAATGATGTATCTTTGTCACTTGGGATACAACTCGATGGCGTAGCATACTCCCCCGCATCGCAAGGTGGGAGCAGGATTCTAGGAAGTCCAAAGCCTGACTGACGCCAAGTACGTAAGATCCGACTTGGGGCTCAAAACCTGACTTTGCAGGGAGGTGCTAATAATCTCCGTTACGCCATTGATACAACTGGATTTATTTTAATATCTTATTGATCTTAATTCATGAAATTTGTAAAACATACGGGAACAAGAAGATGAAAGGAAACAAAAATATTGAATAGGGTGACGCAAGTAGGATTTTGCACTGTTAAGCATTATGTATGTTTAAAACGATTAAACACTAATTAAGAATTGAGTATGATTATAAAATTAACTTACTATTTTTTTATGCATTTGGAATGATAAAAAAATGTAAAGATCTACTGAGAATTCAAATTCGTTTTGATGTCGAGATGGGAAAGACATATTTCAATAAATACTCGCATATAATGATCAATAAAAATAGTTAAATAAAACGATTTTCTTTGATTTGTTCGTCGTAATGCAGAACTTGAATATCACTAACACAGCTACGACTTATGCAATGATAAAACCAGTAGCGCAATCAAGGGGGACGGACGCCCCCATCGCCTTTGATTATTTTTTCCGTTGATTATGTAATATATATAGTAACATATATTGTATGCATATAGTAATGTATATGTACATAATATGTAATGTGTATAGTAATGTATATATAGATGTATGTAGCAATATATACAAGCTACGCACATAGCATTTCTGGTAATTTATAATTATATATATATATAAGTACACTACTCAAAAAATTAGGTGAGCAAGCAGAAAAGTGAAGAAATTGTTGAGCAATAACCATGAATGGGCATAAAAAGTAGAACACAGGTGTAATAAAACTCAATATAGACTAAAAGAAGTAAAAAAAAATGTATGAGAACTTTAATTCTTTGGAATGGAAAAAGAGCATGAAATGATGTTTCAAGACAACAATTTGGTTACACGTAGAGGACAAAAAAACTGGTTGTTTGGAAATGATACATGAGATTTAATATAGTGTGTGGCCCCCTAAACTGCTACGACTGTCACACACCTGTTTTGCATGCACAGAATGAGGTTATTGATGAGACTTTGTGGAATACTGTTCCGATCCACCTGTTCTCTAAGCCTCAGGTGGCCTTAGTCTTGCAGCAACGCGTCGTCCGAGTGAGTTCCAAATACGCTCGATCAGATTAAGATCAAAAGAGCCTGCTAGCCACTCCATATGCTATATTGTTTCAGATTTAAGAAAGCTCTCCACAAGACTAGCTGTATGAGGTCTGACATTATCACACATCTAAAGAAAGAAATCATTATTGGCTGCTACGTAAGACACGACATGGGGTTTCAGGATCTGTAAACCTTTAGGCCATCAGTTTACCATTTCGAATGATTTGCAGGTCAGTACGTCAGGTACCTCATCTGAAATGAGATCTTTCCAGAACGAATGTAGGGTTATTTCGAGTGACCCTTTCTTGCCATATCAAAACATATCTGGTGTCACACTCTTAAATGAAATCGGAACTTGTCTGTAAACAGCACGAATTCGAGCCCCTAATTTCGATGTTGAGAAGTCCACTTTCTTCAGGTCGCATGGTATCTTGCTGTCAGCAGAATACACACAATTATTGACCTACGTGTATATAGACTATCCACCTGAAGCCTAATTCGGACTGTTGGCGTCAGACCCTTTGTCCTTTGTTTTCAAAAGAGACTATCTTTGAATCTGGGTAGCATTTGCCATTCTGTCGCAAAGAGATGTTAATGAGATATATCGGTCATTATTTGCTTTGGTAGTATGTGAACTACCTAGTCCTGGCCGACGTCAACATCCTCTGCTTCTTGGAGTTGTTTTCACAGTCTTGCAATTACACTTCTTGTCTCTCCAACAGCGTCCGCTGTATTTTTTCCCCTTGTATTTGCCTGGATCTCTGTCTCTTGAAAAAACACCAAGCCATGGAGTCCGGTAGATCACGTTGTCGTGATATTTTCCGGTCACCTTTTCTCAAAACAGCTAAAAGGTTATTTCACCGCTGAGACAACGAAAAACAACAGCTTCTACGAAATCATGATTTCTGCACTTACATCCTTTTTCTACTTTTTGACGTCATTAACGTTGATTTGCAAGCGAAGTTTTCTTCTGTTTTCTGCTACATTTTAGACTATAGATGTTTTGTTTTACGTTAGTTATCAGAAGACATATGTACGCAATGTCGTTAATTCCATGTGCTCCCCTAATTTTTTTTGAGCAGTGTATTTGTTATTTATAATTTATTTTATTAATTAATGCTAATATTTTATTCAATATTTTTTTCTGTTTTTTGTTTCCAACAGTCGATAAAAACAAAAAAATATGTTTGGCGGCACATTGTGGTATGATATAAGAATGGTGGACTTTTGTAAAATGTTCCAAATTTTTGAAATAAAAATCTGAAAGTATCCAGTTTTTCAATGAAAACAATACGAACCTTAGATTTTAAGCTTTGATGTGGACGATATTTCAAAAAATCGTTTTGGATACAACATATATAAAATTTTTAGAATACTTTAAGCTAAGAGATGTGGCTGCGGTAGCCAAGTGGTCAAGGTATCGGATCATGGCTAGCGTGTCATGAGTTTCTGCCCAGTACCACTGAAGACCCACCGTGTAGAGGAGCAATGCACGTAAAATCTGTCGAGAGCTGATACGTCCGCCCGTTGGTGTGGTGTGGTAGTTAGGAGAGGGGGTGCCAGCTCGGGTGTCGTCCGCGTCACTTGACCATGGTTCAAAATTACGCGGCCCGTCTCCAAAAGCCCTCGTGTAGCTGAACAGTGCGACGTTAATATTCACTCACTCATTTAAGCTAAGAGATAATTAAACTTGCTTTTTATCGAAGACACAGTTAAAGCTCAGATGATGTAGATGATACTCATGCACGCTATTTATTGTTTTTCTAGTAAATTTTATACAAAAAAATTTTACCTAAATTTTAAGAAATTTTAATTAATTTCAGTATTTATCTATGTTTGTACTGTGGCGCTAACAAGAATTTTTCAGGAAAGAGGCGTCGGGGGTTGAAAGTGAACCGTTCTCGTATCATATCCTTATACATACTTTTGATTCTAATGATTGTTGGGAACACAGAGCAGAAAAATAAATTACTGAATAAATAATTAGCATTAATTATAAAATAAATTATTAATAATAAATTCTCAATTGCGGCATTATTTTACGTACTACATACATAAGATTATAATCAATCGGGGAAACAATCAAGGGCTATGGGAGGGTGGTCCGAACCCCCTTTGTGGGCGCCACTGTTTGTAATTTTAAACTGTTCACTAGAGTCAATTACATAATTCATAAAGGTACAAATATGCAATCATATGCGCACAAGTAAGGTAACAAGACGTATTTTAGTTAGATTTCCACGTTACATAGTTGGTCCTGATTATAATTTCAATACTTACCACCAAAACATACGGTATTTACTTATTATATATTATATCGTCAACCAATTCGTAAAATGAAAAAAAGTCACCAAATTTCGCGATGTGCAGCCAAAGGTAGAAAACTGTTCCTTCGCATGCGCAAACAGAATGATCTTGTTCGCGCATACGGTGGCAGCATTTGGCGGCGTCTTTTGATTTGGCAGTGTTTTTTAATTTGGCAAAATTGATCGACGGTATAGCACCAAATGTAAATATCAGGCAATAAAAAAACACTACTTACATTTGTAACGACTTTACAAAGCCTTTTCTAAATCTTGAATTTCTTTTTGTAAATCGTTTAAAATACAAATATGTTGTCTTGTGTGTCGGTTTGTAAGAATTGAAACTTTTCTTAACTCAGTAGCTTGCTGGAAATCTCTGAAATGTTTGATTTCTTTGGAATTTTCTACAAGGCACGTGTCAAAGGTCAAAATGGAGTAAGTGATTCGGAAACACCAATTGATTACTCTTATTCTGATAATTAACATCATATTTTTGTTTGGTGGTTTCGAATGCTATATACAATAGTTTTGATTCTATAAAAATTTTATTTCTTAAGTTAGTAGAATTAAGCTTTATTCTACAAAATCATAAGCAATTATGTATATCGTATTAGGTTAAAATTATTTGTAAAAGTCAGAACAAAATATAATCGGGCAATTATTTACTTTTCCTTGTTGATTTCAGAATTCAAGAATGGTTCCGAATTTCAACAGTGATAACCAAAGTTTAAATTCTTTGGCAAGTGATAAGAAATCGCAGCCGGAGATTCAGTATTTTTGGGGTGATCAGCAAGAAACTCTTACAGCTGAGTCATGTACTGATGATAAACTGATCAAAGTTTAATCAATATTCAAAAAAAAATATCAAATCTTGTAAGCAACTAAAAAAAATATATATATTGTTTGATAAAATTACTTTCCCCCTTCTTTATTCTAAAAATAATAAATTATTTTTTATCGAAAATTCATGATGAAGTATTTTTATTTACAGTATTATACATATCATAATTATTGCTATTCAATATTTTTTTTGCATCTTTAAAAATATTTTTATAGAAAAAACAAGGGAAATCGTACAAAAAAAAAGTTTACAAGTGTACTGTTGTTTTTAATTTTTTTCTATGGTGCTGCTTATTGGTATTTTTTACCTTTGCAGACCTAATTCATTCCCCAGGAGCTGGTATAACTTTTTTAGCGCGGCACCGTATAGGCGATACCAATTGCCGCAAGTAATTTTGACGTCCAGTTTCCTCTACAGATGGAGGCACCTGAGCTCTGACGAAGCGAAATTGAACTTAGGAATTTAATTTTGCCTAAAACACCCAAGCCAAACGGGCACTTCAAAGGAATTATTTACATGCTGCATAATCATACGACATGGCCGCTGTTGATTTTCTGCATCACGAAAATCCACCGACTTGGGTCGGGGTCGAACTCGCAACCTTAGGTGCAGAAGGCCAGCGACAAACCAACTACGCCACCCAGTCGGTAGCGTTGTTTTTAATGAATAATAGGAAATACCTTTTACGTACCCTTTTGACCTATGTTAGAAGAAAGAATGCACAAACACACAACATAAATTAAAAGCAGACAAAATGATTGAATATGATAAATCTACATCCGTGTCTCATAGATACAATAATACCTCGACCTACGTTACCTCGACTTATGCTACCTCGACTTATGCTACCTCGACTTACGCTACCTCGACTTACGGGAATCTGGAGTTACGCGATTTTCAAATCTTGGCTATTCTAATCCCTGAAACTTAAACGGAATCAGAGCTAGAGCCTGGTGAAATTGGTAGAATGATTGAAAAAGCCTTCGATCTTGCCAGGCAAATAAATTTGGAAGTGAATATTGATGCCGTACAAGAACTGCTGGATTCCCACAATCAGGACTTGACAACGGATGAGCTCATAGACATGCATGAGCAAGAGCAAGGCATTGTAGAACTTGAGCCTTTAAACCCAGTTCAGTCAGAAGATCGAATGACGGTTGGGGATTTGACAGAAGGCCTCAATGTAATTGAAAAGTGTGATGGATCTATACGCGGCTCTACTAACCCCTTGGGGATTCTTCTGGGGAAACAATATTATCAACCAACTTTCACCGAGTGAGGAAAGCGTGATTATGCAAATTAAGTATATTATAAAAATTCTGTATTCGTGAGTTAGTTGGTTGGTTGAAGAGTAAAGGATCGTGGAATGATTAAGTGCATTTGGAGTTCATCAATTGAAGATTACTGAGAGTGGATCAATCGACGGTGATTAAATCCGGATAAGGATCGCCTTCAAGGACTTAAGAGTAGGACTTGACTTCATAAAAGTACAGATATCGTGATCCTTATTTAAATAGAAGTTTAGCTTATTAGTGCGCGACGTAGTTTATATTAAGCTTGTTTAAGCTATTGTGGAATCAGTTGAGGGTCCGTATTATTATCTCCTGGCTATTGAGTCTCACCTCCTGCGCTCTGCTATCTGATCTGTTATCTTAATTAGATTGTTATTGCGTCTGATTGATATTTTAGTGACAGTAAAATAATTAGAGTGAATCTTGTCTTCTGATAATTCAGTTTCTTCCACACACCTAACCGGGTCTGAGGGTAGACAAGGGGTTTTAGAGGGAAGCAGGAACCGACAGGCATTACAAAAGGGTTACAAATTTTAGAAAATACAGTGAAGAGAGTATTTTTTTCAATACAAACAAGGAATGAAAAGATTATTAGCATGCTACGAGGAAATTTTTCAGGAGACAAAAAATCTTTGAGCCGATGAACTACTTTGTTAGATTTTTTCAAACCTTCTACATCAAAATTATTTCGGCTGCGATTTTGTATTTGTGTTATCTAAGATTTTATTAAACACTTTTCCCCCTAAATTATCATTTTCTTTCATCTCGGGCCCCAACTTAAAATAATTTATATGCATTTATATGAGAAATTATACCCCGACCCTCGCGGTTATCTCTCATTCCTACCTATCGCGTAAGTTCGGGTATTACTGTATACGAAGAACGAGAGAGAGAGAATCGTGTTTAAATAGAATAAGAAAATATGCGAAGTAAATATAAAAATGGAATAATCAATTGATATTACTTTGTGTAATTATGCTTAACATTGTTTATAGCTAGAGTTTTGACTTAATGTGAGAATATAATTAATGGATAATTTCTAAATATATTGTATATATCTTATGTATTCGCTTAATAAGAACAAACTTTGAATCAAACAGAGGAAAATTTGCTACCTCTTAATTTAATTTTTATTGTTTTCTCTACTCATCTCGATTTTTAAGACACTTGTATGGTTTATGTACTCTACTCTATGAGATGCCGGTGTACTGGCAGCTATGAAGATTGGCTGCGACACCACTTTACGTGACTTTATCGATGTTAGTAGACGACTTAGAGGTCACTATGTACATTACCTCATCCACAAATCAGCGACGCAAGATGGTGGTAGATACGATAAGAGCGGGTAAGGTACAAGGTTGTAGCTAGGATTTCTTTCCCGGGAACCTGGGAAATCATAAGATTTTTATACTTTTAGTATTCCCGGGAATTATACTTCGTTCCCGAGAACGACACGGACTGAAATAATCTGCGATAGTTTTTCTCTGGATTTCTTCCCGGAAGGGGATCAGGGACGGCTTAAGGCATGGTCCAACTGGACCCAGGCTCAGTTGGACCATCCTCGGTAGGGGCCTCGTTTTTCGTTCTCGACTCTGTCTTAATAAGATCATGATCCAGATAATTAATGGTATTATTCCTGTATATATTCTCTGAAAAACAAGGAATTTCAAACTACATGTCTGCTGGCAAAAGTGGTACTGGTAAAAGGAAGATTATTATGTGATGAACATGTTTAGACCTAGGCCTAATACCATAAACAATCCTTGAACTCATTTAGTCGAAACGTGGTCATCGGTTGAGACGGTTTGAGCCTATCTTTTGAGATTGTGAATCGTGCACATTCATCTGTTTCAAATTACCGTTTGAACAATTATTTGGCAATGCATGCTACTGTCTTCTTTTAAAGATCTTTGGAAGGGCCTACTTTTGCTTAGGGGCCCAGAGCCTCAAAAATCTTAAGTTTTCTCTGGACCCAGGGCCTTAAACATTCTTAAGACGTCCCGGAAGGGAACAAGTCCGTTTTAGCCCCACCAATAAGGGATTAAGAGTGTAATAAGGGAAACTAACACTTAAGGAATGTTGGGGAAATTTTTGAAGCTTGTCGTAGCATGAAACTATTTATCTTGTCGAAAAAGTATTTAGTTTTTACAGATACTTCATTTCTCTCGTAGTCTGCCAGCACGACTATTCTGATAAAAGTTCTGATATCTTGATTTACGTTGATAACGTAAGTACTTATATTTAAAACTGTTATTTATTTAATTCGTTATTTGAATTTTTTTTCGGATACTTTTGTCTTCATTATGAACTATTTAATTAAATTAGTAGTTTGAAGAAGGGAATAAACCACAAACTGCTTAGGGAAGAAAACGTTTAAGAAAATCTAGCGTAACTTTTCTTATTTGTTATTTATTTAACCAAAGTTTCATGCGAGACTCTTACATTAGTATTTAGTTATTTTATGTAACAAAAATATAGCAATTTCATAAATAAGAAATCAGTTACACCAATAAAATTTCTTAAAAAACAGAATTGATATTTCTAACGAACGTGATTGTTACTCCAGCAGCAAATAAATTGTCAAGCATATATTAATATTTATCTCTTTTGTAGCAAAATAGAAAAAATAACTGATTAAGGATTGATTAAAAAATAATTGAAAATCGATCCTCAAGCATCCTGGGAATGACTATTACATTCCCGAGATTTCCCAGAAATTCCCGGGAATGGAAAAAACCGGGAAATCGGAAACCCTAGCCGTAGCACATTAATAACGAGCAACGATATAATAGGGGCAGCTTTCCAATCATCGTAACGTGGCCGCGGTAGCCAAGTGGTCAAGGTATCGGATCATGGCTAGCGTGTCAGGAGTTCGAGCCCCAGTACCACTGAAGACACGCCGTGTAGGGGAGCGATGAAGTTAAATCTGTCGAGAGCTCAAACGTCCTCCCCTTAGTGTGGTGTGGTAGTTAGAAGATAGGGGTGCCAGCTCAGGTGTCGTCCGCGCCACTTGACCATGGTTAAAAATTACGCTGTCCGTCGCCAAAAGCCCTTGTGTATAGCTGAACAGTATGACGTTAATATTCACTCACTCACTCACCAATCTTAGTAACTTACCTCGAATTTCCAATAAACATTGCTGCTAGCATCTTTGCACAGGCTTGTCCAAATGATGCAGGTGGATGAACTGTTGTTCGGTGTGACTCTCGACTATGCAACCACGTTTCGAAGTCTTCCAATCGGCTATAAGCTCTTTGGCAATGTTTATAATTTGTTTTGACTACAGAGAGCTGCAATGCAAGGCGTCAACGAGAAAAGACAAACAGTCTGCAATTATTACCTGTTTTATTCGATGTCATATGTACAGTACAAACACGCGCGGGCAATGATTGAAACTAATATTCACTGGCCTTGAAAATTTATAACCATTAGAATTCCAGATAACTGGATAATTATTACATGATCTTTGTGTGGTTTTTAAAAATCGCTGCAAACGCGAAAATTTTTTACCCTACAAGAAATATATCCTTTTTCTCAATTCCTACTATTAGTACACACTCTTCCTATATCTTATATATAAAATTCTCGTGTCACAGTGTTTGTAGCCAAACTCCTCCGAAACGGCTAGACCGATTTTTATGAAATTTTGTGCGTATATTCAGTAGGTCTGAGAATAGGACGTAAACTATTTTTCATTCCGATATTGCAATTAGTTGAAAAGATATTAATTAAAAAACCTTTTGGAGTCGAAAATCGGTTTGGCGCTAGATGTGTGACTTTTCTCTGTTCCACCGTCCTAATCACTCTATCATGGGTTATACTAGAAAAAGGGGTCAAATAAAAAATTACCGAATTTGGCGAGAAAAAAAATGCGAAGGAAATGTTTTTTCCCCCTCCATTTTTTGTACATATATTTAATTCAAAAATTCATATATTACATACGTTTATAAAATAAAAATATCTAAAATATTTGCGAAAAACTTAATCGTTTTTACTTCGTTATCATTATTTCAAATAAGTTTATTTGCAATACATTTAATTGTATTGCTTTAAATTAATGTTTTATTTAAGTTAAGGAGTATTGTGTTTTCTGTAAATCATATTAATCGAAATTTTTCAATCGTTATGTATGGATTTCTTAAAATTATGACAAGTAAACCGTCTGAACTAAAAAAGTTCATACTTTGCTCTTTTAAAATCAGGGATTTAATAAATTAAGTGCTCAAACACTTTTTTTTCACAGTGCTGAAACACTGTAAAATTATCATCTGGGATGAATGCACTATGACACACAAACATTCACTTGAGACGTTGAACAGGACATTGAAAGACAAAAAACCACGACAAACTGTGTTACTCCTTTCAGGTGATTTCAGACAAACACTTCCCGTCATCCCACGTTCAACGTGCGTTGATGAGGTCCACGCTTGCTTGAAATCATCGCCACTGTGGCATAATAGTGAAAAAATACAGCTGAAAGTAAATATGCGCGTTCAAATGCTTCAAGATCCACCCGCTGAAACATTCTCAAAATAACTGTTAGGTATCGGCGATGGAAAAGTAGCTGTACATGAAAATACTGGATGCATAAAATTGCCGACCGATTTCTGCACAGTCATTAACTCGCAAAATTCTCTCATTGACCAGATCTTTCCCGATATACACACACAATACTTTAATCATGAGTGGCTGGCAGAAAGAGCAATTTTGGCAGCAAAAAATGTGAACGTCAACGATCTGAATTTCAAGATAAATTTACGCACAAACAAATTCAAGAGGAACATTGAATTTAACCTTTTTAGCGCCATGATTAATAATTATTATAAATGTGGGAATCTAACCGAAATCTTCCTAAAAAGTTAGATTCTTCAGATGGCGGGATTTTTATTTGGCAGGGTGTGTGTCTAGGGGTTTTTTAGGATGTGTGGGTTAACTGTGAGAAATAAATTAGACAATATAGATTAAAGAAACTAATTTATTATAAACTATAGGAGAGTATTTACACGGGGAATATTATACAGAAAGGAAATTAAGACATGCAATCATTTTAAAATATGGGAACATTAATATAGGAAAGATAGATAATTCCTTTTAGGAGGACGTTAAAGATTAAATGAAACTCATTATTGGATGCGTAGGTGACTTACCGCCAGTTGTGGCGAAGAAACGCGGACGCGCTGATACGATGTTTACTAGTCTGTAGATAGAGGGCCTCTGACGAAACCAAAACGAGTGAGCTTTTTAATAAGCACGCTAGATGGCGTTGCTATGGAATGCTTTTTTAATTAACATTGCCGTCCTCTGCAAAGGGATGATCTAACCTTTTACAAAAAAAAGAGAATGTTCTATGGGATATCCTACAAAATCACCCTCCTCTGACAGAGCTGGTCTCTCAGCCCTTACAGAGTGTTAAGAGCTATATTACTTGCTAAAGAGAAAGTTAATTAGATTCAGCTATAACCATTAATTTTGTGATTTATAAATGTTTATGCAATAACCATAAAAAATATTGTTCTTAAAATAATAAAATTTTACAGATGAAAAGATGTATACCCAATATTCACATTTCCGACCCTAAAATAAAACATATAAAAATACCAAAATATTCTATATTGCGACCTACAATAACGAAATACTAAATCACAAAAAAAAATCCTTCGAATAGGTCGAAAGGTAAAGAATGATACGGAAATATAATGGTTACAAACGAATATAATATGATTATTGGAAACGAGTGTTATCATATAATAGCAATTAATTTCTCGAAAAATATATAATGTGAGAAAGATTAAATATAATAACTAATATTCAAAATTTAATTTGTATAAAAATGCTTCATTAAATCAGCTGAAGTGGTGGTGGAGTTCGGTCCTTCGTGCTGACCAACTTTTTTCACTTCATATCTGTCTCTAGAGTTCGCTTTAGTTATTTTATAAGGACCTAAGAATTTTGGTCTTAGTTTTAGTCCAGTTCCAAATTGAGTCCTTTGGATGGCTACTATATATATATAGATCACCTTCTTTGTATATAGGAGCTCTCTTTCTTCTTTTGTTGTATGTCTTTCGGTTCTCAGATTGTATAATTTCGATGTTCTTTTTGGCGTCATTCCTTAGAAATTCACGCTGTTCTTGTAATTCTTCCGTCATTTCTTCTAGCAGTAGGTCTTTGATTCGAATGTCTTCCTTGTTACGCATTTTGGTTCCTACTAAAAGTTCGAATGGTGTCCATTTCGTGCTTCGACATACAGTGCTGTTTAGTATTCTTTGTAATCTGTCGACATATTTGTACCATTTCGTTGAGTCGTCTGACGATAGCTTGGTAAGGACTGGAATCAAAGTTCTGTGAATTCGTTCAACTTGACCGTTTCCTCTGGGAATGCCGGTTGCTATTTGTAGGTGTTGAATGTTTTCTTCAATACAGTAGTCGTTAAATAATTTTGATGTGAACGCTGAACCTCTGTCGGTGATAATTCTTACAGGATTGCCAAAGGTTTTTTGTTGTAGTTTTAATTTTTCCAAGGCATTTTCAGCGGACACAGTTTTGACGGGATATAACCAAGTAAATTTGGTAAATGCGTCTACTATGGTGAAAATGTGTTGATAACTTTTATTCGTGGAGGGCAAAGGGCCAATGAAATCAACATGGTACGTACTTAGTGGGATGTTTTCTTTGGAAATAGGATTTAAAAATCCTTCCTTTTTGCCTGTTTTCTTATTAGCTAAGATACATGGGACACAATTAACTATTACTTTTTTTAATGACGGTGGTTAAATTTGGAATGAAAAATTCTTGTTTAACAATTCCTTCTGTTTTCGCTACTGAGAAGTGACCATTTTCGTGAATCAATTTAATTAGTTCAGTTTCCATTGCTTTGGGAGTTACGATTAATTCTCGACCATTTAAGTATTTGTAGAGTATACCGTAAGGCTCAAAAAATTCTTCTGATTCTTGCTTCTCTAGAAGCGACTTCAACGTTTGAATGCTATCGTCTTCTTCCTGTGCTTTTTTCAGCTTTGAAGTTAATGTATCGTGACAGATTATCATTACTGGATATCGACTTAGAGCATCAACGTGCTTCATTCGATTTCCAACTCTGTGCTCTATTTCGTAATCAAATTCTTCTAATTGCAGTGCCCATCTGGCTATGCGAGTAATTAGATCTTTTTTATGCATGGTCTTTTGAAATGCTGAACTGTCAGTTACAATTTTAAAATGTTGTCCCAAAAGATAAACGCGAAACTTCTTTAATGCGTTGATAATTGCAAGAACTTCTAGTTCGTAGCTATCATACTTTTCTTCTGCTGCATTTGTCTTCTTCGACATGTAGTAAACCGGATGTAACTTTCCATCTTCGGCTTCTTGCAATAGAATTGCACCGTACCCTTGTTTACAAGCGTCAGTATGCAGTTCTGTTTTTCTTCCATACTTGTAGATATGCAACAGTGGACTTTCAGACATAATTTTCTTTAACTTCTCAAATGCTTCTTTTTGTAGAGTCCCAAAAACAAATGGATTTTCTTTTCTTGTTAAATCGCTAAGTGGTTTAGCTATCGTTGAATAGTCCTTGATATATTTGCGGAAATATCCAGTTAAACCAAGAAAACTTTGGACTTGTTTTATTGTTGTTGGTTCAGGAAATTTTTGGACAGCTAGTGTCTTCGCAGTAGATGGTTTAATAGTTCCGTTTTCTACAACATGACCTAGAAAAAAAAATTCGATTTTCTTTTTTAAGAATTGGCATTTCTTGAATTTAATTTCTAATCCGTATTTTTTAGAGACTTCGAAAACAATTTTAAGTTTTTCAAGACCTTCCTTTTCGTTTTTCGCTGGAATTACGAGATCATCTAAATAACTGATTACAATTCCTTTCCGTGTAAGATTTCTAAATATACTTGAAACATAGCGTTGGAAAACTCCCGGACTTGTGCTGAGTCCAAAAGGAGCTTTGTTGAATTCAAATTGTCCATCTGGGACGATAAATGACGTATACTTTCGGCAATCTTCGTCAACATCTACGTGGAAAAAGCCGTTACGTAAATCTATAATGTGGAATATACCTTTGCTTCTTGCAAAGTGTCCAGAACATCTTCGATGACAGGTAAAGGAAATTTATCTTTTACTAGCTTCTGGTTCAACTTTCTGTAGTCAATGCACATTCTCGACGATCCATCTTTCTTTTTAACCATTACGATAGGACTTGCATATTCTGATGAACTCGGACGTATTATCTCTTCTTTGAGCCATTCTTCTATTTGTTTATTACCTCTTGTCTTTCTGTGAATGCTAGTCGACGAGGGCGTTGACAGACTGGTACTTCGTCTTTCAGGATAATTCTCATTGTTACGTCTGTAGATGCTGTCTTTTCTGGCTTGTAATCTTGTATAAACTTCTCAAGTTCCTTCTTAATTCGACGATTTTCAACATGACGCAGATCTAATTCTTCTTGAAGGTTTTCGGCGGATATTTGCATAAGAAGTGCTTGATTTTCATACTTGTTGAATTTAACTCCCTCTTTGGTGAAACTTATCGATGCTTATTCTAAAAGATCTGATCCAATAACTGCTTCGAATTTTAATTTATCGGTAGGTACAACATGCCAAGTCAATGAGTAGTTTTCATTGTCCATTTCAAATTCGTGTTCAAAAGAACCGATAGTTGTCACTTGTGCTTCGCCAATGCATGTGAGAAGTATTTTGCTCTTCGATAACTTTGTTGGATCCATTATTCTTCTGCTTGAGTTCTCTCGTAGTAAACTTACAGTACTACCACTGTCTATAAGTGCTGTAATTTTCTTCTTTCCGAAAAATATTTCTTTAGTACGTAAACCTTCCTTAACGACGAGTGTGCAAGTTTCCTTGGGACGTTCCCTGAATTTCTGTGACTTTGAGTAATTCGTCTGAGCATGCTTGGTAGCATTGTGGTTTGGGTGCTTCTCGTAGTTTTTGTTATAATACCCTTTCTGTGCGTTGTCTTGATACCTTTGAGCATTTTAGTACTTGGTGACAGGAGCTTCATAATGTTTGTTGAAATTTGTTGACGCTGGAAACTTCTTATCTGTTATATTCGAATTTTCTCGGTGCTTCATATCTGCGAGTTTTTTTCCATGGGTTTGAATTCTTGTTTCTTCACAAATGGATTGCTCGATTTTTGCTTCAGTGTTCTTTTAACGTCTTCGAATTCTTCGAGTTTTTCTGCTAGTTGAACAGGAGAGTTCATATTTGGCCATTCATCCAAATAATATTCTTTAAATTCGTACGGTGTTTTCCGTTTGAGTTGATCCGTTATGACTAGATCAGCTAATTTTTTGAAAGTATCAACCTTTAAACTGTCTACCCAGCCATTAAAATAAGTATTTAATTCGTGGTGGAAATCAATCCATGTTCTATCAGGAAGCTTTTGGTGAGAAACAAATAGTTGTCTAAATTTTTCTGGAGTTAGCTTAAAACGTTTTAGTAGTAAGTCTTTAACGTGTTCGTAGGAATTGGCTTTGTCGTCAGGTTCTCTCGCTATGATGTGGGATATTTCAGCTGGTAATAAGCCTAATAGATAAGAAACCCAATGTTCTTGACTTATATCTAATCTCAGCGCTTGACGTTCGAATAATTTTAGATAAAGACTGATGTCTTCTTTCAAATCGAAACGATGTACAAATTTTGACACTTCCTTGACGAGAAATTTAGTATTACTGCCTTCGTATGTATAGCAGCACCTAAATTAGATTGCGCTTGGATCCTTAATTTTTCCAGTTCAAATTCATCTTTGCGTTTTTGCTCATCTATCCTTAATTCTTCGATGCGTATTCTTTCTTCCCGTTCCTCTATACGTAATTTTTGTTCCTGTTCCTCTGTGCGTAATATTTGTTCCTCTGTACGTAATTTTTGTTCCTGTTCCTCTGTGCGTATTCGTTCTTCATTGGATTTGCGATCCCCTACTATCGTTGCATGTAGGTTTTTTGTTAACTCTTCGTCATACCCTTCACTACCAGTAATTAGGTTTTTGAGAGTGGCTATGGTCATAGATTTATCGTGTTTTAAATTTAGTTCTGTGGCTAAGACGAATAAATCTTCGCGTCGACCTTTGCCGAGATAGGCCATTTTAAAATTTAAATTTAATTAGTAACTAAAGGAATTAACGAAATTGTCACGCGTTCCGACAATAACAATGATATCACTATAATATAGCAAATCTCGTTTTCAATTAACAAAATTCTTAAGATAAAATAATATTGCAACAAAACACATTAAATATACAATTAAATATTCAAAACTTATTCACTTAAAAATATTTTAGACCAATAACGTTCAAGAACAACAGTGCGAGCTATGATACGTTATATTTAATTTGAAACAATTCAGTTATTAATTTCAACCAAAAAAAATTCTAAGAAACATTTTATATATCAATAGTTTAAATTCGTTGTAATGATTGCAAAAAGAGTTTGAAAAGAAAAAATAATTAAACAATATAAATCTTGTTTACAAAAAAAAACTCCAATTAAATTTATTATAATGTGAAAAGGAATTAAATTATTGAAGGTTATTTATTCAGAAAACCAAAAAGTTATAAGTTAATCTCACTCTAAGGAAAAGCAATTATATCTTTTTTATTACACCCCCAATAGAAATAAAATCCTCTAGGATCTCATCAACAAATTCTGAAAATAAACACACATTTCAGTGGAAGGCATCAGTATCTCATTAAAAACGAATCTGAAATATTCATATTGAATGATAAAACACCATTAAATATTATATCATGTACAACTTTCAACAATTTCTAAGATTAAACATATGTTGGAACAGAAAGCTAAAACGATTCCAGTTAGAAGACACTCCTATAACTTCTCATAGCACTTGAGAGCTAAATTTATTACCCAACGGCTGTGGAGAGAAACTTTCAAGACAGACCAGTAATCAAAATTGTGCAATGTAGACTAAATCTTTCGTGAATCATAGTGCATGAATTCTTAACTGGCTTGGATGGCACATTCAAGGTCACACAGTGAAAGCGTTTCGTTAAACACATAAATTCTTTTCGTTACACAAATAATAAACTAGAATGTTCATCGATTTCCTTAATATCTTAAAACTTATACTTGTAAAGAATTATAATACCGGCGATTAAATGCACACAAATAGAAAAAATACACAATATGCTTCAAAATATGAATCACTTCAAAACTCACCCCAGTTTGGTTTTAACAACATGACAATAGCTTCAATAATCTTCATCTATTCCGTGATGACATGGCCGATCTCCTGAAGACTTGTTTACCGGAATTAACTTGAGTTCTCTGAAGAAATCTTTCGTTGCGCTAGAATTTGTTAGTATGTTAAGAGAGGCCAAACCGTCGCGCTTTTTATTTTTTTCAGTCACCTTTTTAATTTGAGCCAACAATTTTTTTTTTTCAAAGAAGAAGGTTAGAAGTTTAAGTTAATAGTCTGATTAACTTTCGATTCTGATCGATATTTAAAGAAGATTTTAAATCTATCTCGGAGCGATCCCCCAATTATTTCTGTGGGAATCTAACCGAAATCTTCCTAAAAAGTTAGATTCTTCAGATGGCGGGATTTTTATTTGGCAGGGTGTGTGTCTAGGGGTTTTTTAGG
This sequence comes from Trichonephila clavata, assembly GCA_019973975.1. NCBI lineage: Eukaryota > Metazoa > Arthropoda > Arachnida > Araneae > Nephilidae > Trichonephila > Trichonephila clavata. The sequence goes on along the minus strand of BMAO01008925.1, from coordinate 62,363 downwards.
ATGTGTGGGTTAACTGTGAGAAATAAATTAGACAATATAGATTAAAGAAACTAATTTATTATAAACTATAGGAGAGTATTTACACGGGGAATATTATACAGAAAGGAAATTAAGACATGCAATCATTTTAAAATATGGGAACATTAATATAGGAAAGATAGATAATTCCTTTTAGGAGGACGTTAAAGATTAAATGAAACTCATTATTGGATGCGTAGGTGACTTACCGCCAGTTGTGGCGAAGAAACGCGGACGCGCTGATACGATGTTTACTAGTCTGTAGATAGAGGGCCTCTGACGAAACCAAAACGAGTGAGCTTTTTAATAAGCACGCTCGATGGCGTTGCTATGGAATGCTTTTTTAATTAACATTGCCGTCCTCTGCAAAGGGATAATCTAACCTTTTACAAAAAAAAAAGAGAAAGTTCTATGGGATATCCTACATAAATAAATAAAAATTATAATTTTGAAAATTTATTATCAAATTTTTTACATCTCTGGATTATTTTAACACAATAGAAATAAATACACATTTGTGAGTCCAGGATCTGATTGTAAATTATTAATTTTGTCTGGTCTTCCATTGAATAAAACAAAACAAACAAGCAGAAAATTAATGAAGCAGCTTGGCTAGATACGATAGGCATAGCGAATAATAGCGAAGATTTTAGACGATAATCGCACTCAACATCCTTGGTATTTCCATGATTATACTGTTTAGTCACGTGAATCTCTATCAACCAATCACCAAATTCTCATTAAACAGGCTGAAACAAAATATAGTCCACTCTCGATAATTCGAAGTTGAAGGGACCCATGAAAAACTTGGAATTATCAAGAGTTCGAATTATCAGGAGGGTAGGAAAAAACTCAAAATACACGAAGAGAAATGTTTTTCTAGCACATTTAAATTTGAAATTATGTAATAAAACAACAATTGTACATACATATAAACTTATTTTAAAGTATTTTTAAAAAGTACATATACAGTATAAATATTAACAGAAGTTAAAATTCCTGTATTAAAAGAGTAGATACTGTACATAATTTTTTTGACGAAAAATCTGTCCTCTTATTTTTTGTTTTGTTTTATGGCATTCAATCTAACTTTGTCAATGATTTTTCTAGAATAAATGAAGCTTGAAAAACGTCTTCATCAATATGATTTTGAAGGAGAAAGTTGTGTAGTTTGTTTAGTGACACTTTAACTTTTGTCAGAGTTATCGGACCAACTCCGATGGTCATCAAAGGTATTACGTTGCAGGGGAGACAAGCAGAGACAATACAACACAAAACATGTTAGTTCCACTCAGTTTTCTACAGTACTCTACATGATAGTAAGTGTTTGAACTATTAAAAGCTTTATTAGATCACTCCGAATTATCGCGTGTTGTATTCTGGCCAGCCACAGATTTTACTTCGAAATATTGAGTGTACGAAAACGTATTGCTTTAGTTCGAAATATCAAGAGTTTTTCTAGGGACTGAGTATATACTTCGATTTAGCGAGAGGTTTGCCTTATCGAAGGTTTGAATTATAGCGAGAATCGACTGTACCGGTAAAAAGCTGGCTTTTTTCTCCGACCCCAATTCGCCGGGAATTTACGGGTTTGCATGTAAACAGGGCCACGTCTTAGATCTTAGTAAAGGGGGTCACCTCCAAATGTCTAACGGTCCACCAGGTGATCGCGATCGACTTAATGCCATTCCTGCTTTTGAGCGATGGAAACGAAATTCTTCACCTTAACGCCACACAACAGCTACCCTTCCTACTAGATCGATGTTTTTTGCACTCTACACCACTTTTATATCCTGTTTGAGCATACCCACTCTCCTGCGAGTTTCTAGGTGTTAAGTTGCCACAATAAAACTTACAACTCTCGAACATGAGCAACAACGATTTCTAACATTCCGTAACATTCACTATGCATATTCTAAGAATTTGATTTTAATAAAAAATATACAAATGCATATAAAAATTACCTTTTTTTTCTCTTCTTCCACACTCTGCTATTTCTACTTTGCTGGTTAAAAACCTCAAAATTAATTTTAAATAACGTGTTGCTTTTAAACGTAAAAAAAAAATAGTTTCTCTCTTTAAACTAAATTTAGTGGCGGAACAAACCACTGAGGGTCATAGTCTACTGTGCCCATCTCAGTTTTCATGACCTTGGGCACTATGGTGCATGAGCAGATGTTCCGGTCAGCTAGTCAGTCTGACGCAGAACCTCCAATGTTTAGTTTCCAAGCAAGCTTGGTACTCACTGATCGACCCACAGGAGCGATGAAAGGCTGAGTCGACCTTACAAGGCCGGGGTTTGAACCCTCAGACCTGTGGGCTGGTAGTGCGGTTTCTTTATTTTTACGATAGTTGAGAGTGTTTTTATGATAATTGTAGTCTGTTGTATACATGAGCTTCCAAATCATTCATATTTTTTAAAAAATATTTGTAAAAGTTATAGGAAAATAAAGAAGTGAAAAACCTATTTTTTCTCTCTTCGAAAGCATTTTACGCCGTGGTATCTTTACATATCAATGAGAACTTTAAGATGTCTTTACTTTGAAATACTTTTTTTTAAACAGTAATTCAGACCACTTTGTTGATGGAATAAAATTAACGCCATGGAAATTAAAAAAAGCAGTTGCCCGCATTTGAGATAAAAAGTCCATGTCCTAAATGTTCGCATGTTCTGGAATAATTATACGTCATAGAGCAATTTTTGTAAAGAAACAGGCTAGAGCCCACATTCCTAAGATTTAAAACTCTGTAATTTTCTTTTGATACATAACCAGATAAATTCTGTTGATTAAATTTAGCTTTGCGAAAATATTTTTTATACATATTACAGACGTTTTTACGGTAGATCCTTTTTACAATGATAAGTTTTTAACACTGGCGTAGCTAGACCCGTGTGGGCCCGGTATCGAAATTCCTTAGGGGCCATTTTTTGAAAAATAAGTAAAAGCGCCACAATGTTACATATGTTGGGGCCCTGTATCATTGATACAGGGGTAGCTACGTCCCTGGTTTTAAAATAAAAAGAAAGAAAATCGGATGGAATAAAATTGATATACACACACACTTAAGTCTGACTACAACAAAATAGTCTCCTAGAAAGGATAATAAATAGCCAAATCAAACATTAACGCGCCGAATGTAGCTCGGTTTTATTCTCACACTTCTTGGAATAGACTAAATAAACGAATGTATTTTATTGTAACCCGTGAAAGTCTGGTTACATGTGCATAATCATTCACAGTAGGAAAAGAATGGCAATAAATGTGTTTAATGTATAGCATGGCATATTCTTGCTTTTCTGTAAAAAGAGTAAACAAAAAACTTTCAGTTAGAAGGGATATTATTATAAGAAGTAAGTTCATCAACTGTATTTAAAATACTTTGCAAATTGTACGCCAATTAAAGTTCGCCAATATTGCATCATCTTAAAGGAACAAGGTAAATCTCAAATTCCTCTATTTCGTTTTCTTTTCTATTACTAAGAAATCTGTACTTTTTACGAACTCCATGAGTCCGGAAATCACTTTTCACCCTAATTTTCTTTTAAAAAATTGATTTTGAGCTTTTTTATTTTTGCATTTAATTTAAGGAAATGGAAAAAGTGGACAAGAACTTTTCTGTGCCTTCAGAAATTGTAAAACCTTCATTGAACTATTGAGTTTCTAAAGATGTAGCTATGGTAGCCTAGTGGTCAAGGTCAGGACTCGTGGCTGATGTGTCATGAGTTCGAGTCTAGTGCCACCGACAGGGCCGGTTCATCCATTGGGCGCTTGGGGCTGAACTTAACCAGATTTTCTGTTTATAAATTTCGATCCGCCAGTGCCAAGGGGGTCACAACCCCCGCATCGCGGAGGGAGGGGGGGGGCAGGGCTCTAGGAGCAGTGTCATGCACAAAATTTTGCTGCAGAAAAAAAAGCGAACTGTCCGTGAGTGAGGGAATATTAACGTCCCACTATTCAGCTACTCGAGGGCTTTTGACAACGGACCTCATCATAGGACGACACCTGAGCTGGAACCCCTCTTTCTTAACTTCCGCACCACAACAACTGGAGGACGTATGAACCTCGACAGAGTTAACGTGCATCGCACCCCTACTCGGCGGGTCTTCAGCGGTACTTGGCTCGAAGTCACGACACGCCGGTCACGAGTCCACTAACTTGACCACTAGGCTACCCGTGGCCTTTTTTCCTTCTAAACGCTTACGTTTATATAATTGCGTTCACCACTCGTCCTTTTATGATGTTCTATTTAAAAAATTGCAAAAAAAAGGTTATAATTAAGTACGACATTATGGGGGGAGGGAGATGTTTCCCTTAGTTGGGAAAGGGTAAAGAAAAACTATAAGGATAATAATAATGAATTGATTTATTATGGATCTGATATAGTATATTAATTTTTTAATGAGAATTCTTTTCGAATTCCCTGGCTGTTCTCTGAGTTTGAATGAGGTCGTGTGATAGGGCTACGAGAAGGTGGATTTTCTTTCCGCGAAAAGGTGACAGAAAGACTTGGCTGGAATGTATCCACTGTGCATGGTTATTGGTAGCAGTGGTCAACGGATGGTACTGCCTCAAAACAAGGTTCTCGTGGCACTACTGAGATTGAACACCGCCGTATTCGGCGTATGGCTCAGGCGCATCGTACTGCGTCTGCGGCAGAAATTCTAGCTGCTGTTGGTACCACAAAAACACAACAAACTGTCAGAAATCGGTTACTTCAAGGACAGCTTCGAGTTAGGATCCCTGTAGCATGTATTGCACTAACTCCAAGACATTGCCGTTTGCGACGCTAGCGGTGTCAAGCCACAGCTCATTGAAGGACGGAGTGGAGATCTGTTGTCTTTTCTGATGAGAGCAGGTTCTTCCTTGGTGCCAGTGAGGGCAGTGTGTTGGTCAGAAGGAGGCTAGCGGAACGGCTGCAACCAAACTGCCTGCGGCCGTGAACCACTGGCCCTACATCTGGAGTCATATTGTGAGAAGCAATTTCCTATATGACAGCAGAAGCACTCACGTGGTTATCCCCAACACACTGACTGTTAACATGTTACCTTGGCTTGCGAGAACACCAGATCTGTCTCCAATTGAGTACGTATAGGATATCGGTGGACAACTCCAGCATCGTCCACAGTCAGCACTGACCGTCCCATTATTGACACAAGTACAACAAGCATGGAACTCCATACCACAAAGTGACATTCGGCACCTGTATGACGTAATGCATGTACGCTGGCATTCAAAATTCTAGAGGTTACACTAGCTATTAATGTAACAGCATTTCGCATTTGAAATGTATTTTCTATATCTTAAATTAACCTGTGATCTTGAAAATTTAATCAAATAAACATGTTAACTAGACAATTGCATTGCCCAAAATTTCATTATTCTACAGTAATTTTTTTCTTGGTGTTGGGAACTTTTCTCCCGTCAATGTAAAATGACCGTGTAACATAAAGCTGGTATATTTTTATGCAGTCGACTCTCGATAATTCAAACCTTCTATAATAAGAACCTCTCGATAATTCGAAGTATATGCTCAATCCCTAGAAAAACTCTCGATATTTCGAACTAAAATAATACGTTTGGGTAAACTCAATAATTCGAAGTACAATCTGTGGCTGGCCAGACTACAACAAGCATTAATTCGAAGTTATCTTATAAAACTCTCGACAATTTGAACACTCACTATCATGTACAGTCCTGTAGCAAACAGGTTGGAGCTTACAAATTTTGTGTTGTATTGTCTCTGAGTGTCTCTCCTGTAACGTAGCTACTTTAATAATCATCTGTTTCCTACCCCTTCTTAGTGTTTATCGGTTCATCACGCGAAAATAGACTTTTATTGCTTCCCGTCTTTAAGTGGACAATAGACCAACCTCACCTGTTGTCAGCCGTCTATATCTTTCATTTAACACGTGGCCTTGCTACACATGTGTTCAGAAAGGATGGTCCACTGTTGTGAAGAACAGATGCGTATGATTGTGTATGAATGTATTGAATGTATTCTTTTAATACCGGACTTTTAACTCCTGTGTAATATTTATATTGTATAATATATATATTTATGTACTTTTTAAAAACTACTTTAAAATAATTTTTTCATGCATACAATTGTTGTTTTATTACATAGTTTAAAATTTAAATGTTACATAGTTACAAATCCTCTTCGAGTATTTTGGAATTTTTTCTACCGTCTTGATAATTCGAACTCTTGACAATTCGACGTCTTTCATTGGTCCCTCCAACTTCGAATTATCGAGAGTCGACTATATTTAATTGCTCAAAATGTTTTATTTTTTATCATAAGAGCATGAAGAAGGCAACCAGTTGGGGGAAATTATTGTGCAGTGTTTTAAAAGCTTTTCAATAATCAATAATAAGAAAATCAATATTATTATATTGAAGAAGATTTATATTTCTTAAATTCTTCAAAGTTATTTCCATTTTTACTTAATAACAGAATTTTCCCATGGATAAAATCTAAAAAATTAAATTTTTATGATTGGTACTTGTGGTTAAGTATTTTTATGAAGTGATTAAGGCAAATAATAGAACAAAAATAAAGGTTACACTATACCTTAAAAAGTGACAAAATTATCAATTTTTATTTTATTTTATCTATTTATTTATTGCATTTTCTTGTGACTTATATAATTGAGAGGCAGCACCCGAATTTCAGATCAGATAAAGAAATCAGATTTTAAAATATTTGAAGTATTCTGAGTTTACGTTTTAGTTTCGGTTTCATTTTAAAACACTTTTTTTCTATTCTTAAAAAAATAGTTAAAAATATTTTTTGTACACAATCTTTTCTTTCCCCATGAAAGGTTATTAAAACTTTAATTATATACAGGGTGTTTCATAAATGATGGGAGTAACTTTAAGGGGTGATAGTACACATCGAGACGAGTAATAGTAAATAGGAAACCAAGTGTCCCAAACGTCTTCCGAAGGAGAAAGGCGCCATCAAAGTTTAGGGTCCTAAATTTCAAATGATGATAAAAAACTGAAAAATGGATCGATTCATTTGCGGTTGGTTTTCACTAATATCATTCTTAAAATTAGTATTTTCTTTAAAAAAAAGTTTTAAAGACAAAGTTAAAAAAATGCCGTTAGAGGGCGCTCTAGACTTTGGAGTACCGAACAACTACCTTTTACCAGTATTTTTTTTATTTTGTTAAATGTTTACAAAAGCTTAGATTTTAACTTGAATTTTGAGCGCAAAATTGAAACCATCGGGAGCGGTTAAGTGGCGCAAATGTAACCGCGTTGAGAAGGGGGGGGGAATTGAAATGCTCGTATGTAATGATCAAAATAAAAAACGATAAAGCAAACTTTAAGAGGCGATAGTACAACACCAAAACAAGCAACATTTATCAAAGAAATCATACTCGTAATTTTAACCCGAAGGTGATAGAGGGCGCTGAAACAGATTTCGTTTTAAGAGATAAAAAAGGAAACAAAGAACATTTACGTTATAAAAAAAGTTTAATTAGAAATGATTGCAATAGCTGTTCTAAACATTGACCATTAGAGACGATGCATGCGGTACAACGGCGAAGAAGGGATTCACGAACCCTCTGAAACACGCCAGGAGTATCGCGCACCTCTCCTGCAGCTGCCGAAAGTCTGGCGACGAGTTCTTCTGCAGATTCGATAGGAGTCTCATACATAAGACTCTTCAGGTGTCCCCACAAAAAGAAATCCAGGCATGAAAGATCGGGCGATCGCGCTGGCCAAGGGACAGGACCACCTCGCCCAATCCATTGATTTGGAAAGGTTGCGTTTAGATAATTTCGCACCTCTGGCGCAAAATGAGCTGGTGCTCCATCCTGCTGGAACCACATTACTCGCCGGATACGAGGGGGAACATCTGTCATCATTTTCGGTAGCACTTGTTGCAGAAAGGTAAGATATTTTTTTCCATCCAGGCATTCTGGCAGAAGATAAGGTCCAAGTAGATGGTCACCAATTATTCCTGCCCAAACATTTATGGAAAATCGTCGCTGATATGCATGTGTAGAAGACGCATGTGGATTTACATCTACCCGTTGGTGGGAATTGTGGGTGTTAAATGTACATTCATCTGTAAAAAGCACAGTTGCACCAAAATCGGGATTTAGGGTGTTCTTCTGCAGATACTAGAGAGCAAAATCCATTCGACGAGGAAAATCCCTTTAAGTCAGTTCCTGGACTCGTTGGACATGAAAAGGATGCATACTTTCATCCTTTAGTACTCGCCCTGTCGTGGAGGGTGATACTTCAATTTGACTAGCCACTGCTCGCGTGCTTGTATTTGGATGATCAGCCACCATATCCAGAATTTTTTCTTCCACAGCTACCGTTCTGTTAGACTTCGCACGGCCTGCATTTGAACGTGCACCAAAAAAGGATCCTGTCTCACACAACTGTCTGTGCAAGCGCACAAAAGTTTTATCATTGGGCAACCGCCTGTTCGGAAACTTTTATCCGTACAATCGTCGCGCCTCTGCACTATTCCCATTTGCAGTTCCGTAGATGAAGTGCATATCAGCCTTTTCTTGATTAGTGAAGGGCAACATCTTTCGTTACGTTTGTACCGTGATTTACACTTGCACACTCGGGTCAGTGGCTTTTATCTTAATAACAATTTGCATATGCGTTCTTCTTATTCCCCATATCACAATTTCATGTTCTTCTTCCAGAAACTTGCAGCTATAACGCTTGCATGCATAAAATTTGAAGATGCTCTAACACGTTTGCGTTTGAATTCAAATCATGCATTTTCTAATCAAAGTTGATTGTTTTTATATTGTACTATCGCCTCTTAAAGTTTGCTTTATCGTTTTTATTTTGATCATTACATACGAGCATTTCAATTCCCCCCCCCCTCGAACGCGGTTACATTTGCGCCACTTAACCGCTCCCGATGGTTTCAATTTTGTGCTCAAAATTCAAGTTAAAATCTAAGCTTTTGTAAACATTTAACAAAATAAAAAAAATACTGGTAAAAGGTAGTTGTTCGGTACTCCAAAGTCTAGAGCGCCCTCTAACGGCATTTTCTAACTTTGTCTTTAAAACTTTTTTTTAAGAAAATACTAATTTAAAGAATGATTTTAGTGAAAACCGCAAATGAATCGATCCATTTTTCCGTATTTTATCATCATTTGAAATTTAGGACCCTAAACTTTGATGGCGCCTTTCTCCTTCGGAAGACGTTTGGGGTACTTGGTTTCCTATTTACTATTACTCGTCTTGATGTGTACTATCACCCCTTAAAGTTACTCCCATCATTTATGAAACACCCTGTATATATATAATACTTGTTTTTACACATCGTTTGTATAGCTTAGAAGTTTTTTGCTTTGTTTTAATTAATATTTTTCCTGTTGAGAAAATGCTACAGTCAAAATGCTCAGGTTGCTTTGAGACACATTTCAAACAGATGAAATACACTAAAAATGATATATTTATAAACCACCCTTAAGCTGGAACTACAATGAGATTTCAGAATATGAATATTCAGAACATAAGTATTTCAGGAAGAACTGGATACTTCCATGATGTACCAAGCTACATTATAGTCTTATTGTAAAATCAAACTTGCTAAATTGTGCCGATTAAAACTGAGAGAAAAAAAATTAGGTTCTTCTAATTAGAATTCTTCTGATACAGTTCTTTACGAAAAACTTTATTGTGTATATATATTTTTTGAATTTATAAAATTTCAATCATATTTACCGTAAAATACGGCTTATAACGTGCATTTTGAACCAAAAAAATAAGATCGAAATTTGCAGGTATGCGTTATACGCCTTGTATAAAAATGGCAGCTACAAAAATTTTAAAAAAAGAGATGAGAATTTTTTTTAAAAATTAGGCTTCTACATAGATCAGAATACTGTTTATTTAAAAGGAATGAAGGGGACCGACCTCTTCCTGGTGATTTTACAACTTATTAGGAATTAATTCCGTAACCAGGAAACCACACATATATATAAGGACCGCTTGTAGCCATCGAGCCACCTCCACTTGAGATTTGTCAGCTCCAAGCCTGCAAACGGCCCTCCACATCAAGGAATCATTAAACGATTATGAGAAGTCTCATTCTCATTACAAAAAAAAAGACTAACTTGTTTGTTTTAATGCAATATTCACAAAGTTGTAGGCAAAATCCCCATATGCGTGAACGGTCTCAATCCAGTAGTCCAGCAAGAAATAAAGTTAAACAGCACCTTTTCCTAAACTGAAAGTTGATATAGTACTACCCGTTCTTCAAAATAAATTAAATACAAATATTTTTTTGTCAGTTTTACTGAAGTTATTTTTAAAATTATGTCGAAAAGCATGTTTGTGACCTTAATTTTGGACATGAGTATACATCAGAACATGAAAGTACAATAAAGCGAAATTGTTTTTCTGAATGTATATAAAAATTTATCACATTATATATCTCTTGAAAACGTGAACAGGTTTCCTACTCACTTCGTAACTATGTCTGGGTCAAAACTTTAAAATCTTTTTTTCTCGCATTTTAAAACGCTCAATTGAGCTGAAATTTTCAAAACAAAATTGTTTGGATGGCAATATAAAAATTTAATTTTTAAAAAATTAATTGATATTAACTAATTATTTGAAGAATTACTATTACAGTCACATTGGCATCCTTTATGGCAACCATATTGGCAATTTATGTCAAAACTTCAATAGCTTTTTACTCACATTTTATAGCGCTCAATTGAGCTGAAATTTTCTATACACGATTATTTTGGATGAAAATACGATAAATTAATAACAATTAATTAAAATTTATTTAACTAAAACTTTTTTTAAAGAATTAAATTTTACTCATAATTTCAATTCTTTTCAATGTGAAATACTTGAATATTGAAATCACAAACTAAAATATCTTCTCGTAAAATTACATTTGTAGACTTATTGGTCGGAAAAGTGAGTCAGTTTAGTGGAATTAATGGTAAATATGAGATAAATAAAAATTCAGAACATCTTCCAAACCAACATTTTATTTACAGCACAATAACTAACTGAAATTTTTATTCTATTGCCAGAAAACATTTTACAATAGTCAAGAAATAAATTACAAAATAAATCGTCTGCTAAAAAATAATATTTCACAAATAGGAATTATATTGTTATTAAAATATTAATTGATAAATTATTATTTGACAAATAATTAATGAATAAATAATCAATTAATTAATAATTAATAAACAAATATTTTATTTCATTTTAATTATATTTTCAAATATGCAAAAAATGTTTTCCATTTTAAATTGAATCAGCTGACAAGAAGAAAGGAAAGAGTTAAATTTCCTCTACACACTTTATTAAAACGAATTATTGTATAGATTCAATTTGACTCAACCTTTTCTTTCTTTCTTAAAATGTAAGGTATAAAAAAATTGTGTTGCTCAAAGTGTGAAGTTTGAAACGAAACTCATGTTTAAAAAACTTGTTTTTTACCGGTGTTATTTTAGTTTTCATAATTGTAAAATCAAAACATCTTATTTAAAAAAAATAAAGAAAGGAACAACAAGAAAAATTTTTTTTAATCAATTCAATTCCTACTTAGATCAACAAAAAAAAAAATTTATTTTAGTTACTTTTTATTAAATAGTTACAATTAATATAAATATGTAAATACATATGACACACAAACACACACACACACAGAATCACAACATTAAGTGGCAATTAATTTTTATTAGTTATCATTAAAGTATCGTATTGTCTTCCAAAACAATCGTGTATATAAAATTTCAATTCAACTGAATGCTTTGAAACGTGAGAAAAATATCTTTTAAAGTTTTGACCCAAGTCGCTAAAAATGAAGATAACGTGAATGTATCTGTAATTCTTTAAACAGTTAACTTCAGTCAATTACCTTTAATTAATTATAATTAAATTATCGCACTGTTAACCAAAACAATAGTGCATAGAAAATTTCAACTCAAATAAGCGCTTTAAAATGTGAGAAAAAACTTTTTCCGAGTTTTGACACAAATCTTTAAAATAGTCGCTAAGTCGCCAAAAATGATACTAACGTGGCTGTATTTGTAATTCTTTGAATAATTAGTTTTAATCAATTAATTTTTATTCCTTATAATTAAATTACTGCATTGTCATCCAAAATAATCGTATATATAAAATTTCAGCTCGGTCGAGTGCTTTCAAAAGCATTTTACTAACGATAGAAAATTTGAACAAGATAAATGTATAAATATATAGAGAGTTTGAACTATAAAATAGTAGGAATTGAAAAAAGAAGCTTTTATAAAGCTAACACATTTATCTCCAATCAAAAAAGGGGCCAATAATTTAAACAAATACACATTTTAAAATTATCGTAGCTTTTTCTCAAAGGTTGCATTTAAAATTAGTGGTCAATTTCAAGCCAAAGTAACAATGAACAAGGATAGATTCGCATACAAGTAGACAGAAAACTTAAAAATAATACTTCTTTTAAGTAACAGAAATCAATAAAAATGTAAAGTTAATATATTTTCTTATTTTTATTTATAGCATAATGCTCTCTCTATATATTGCTAATATTTAATGAATTTTTAAAGAACGCTTAAGTATTTAAAATAAGATAGGAGATTTGATATGGTACATGCATCATCTGATGGAGGTACTTTCATTTCTGATGCGATTTAAAACAGTTCAGTATAAGTATAAATTTGTAAACGAAAAATAATTTGTAAATATGGGCTCTCGGCAATTCTGTTTTTTAAAAAATATTGACCATAAAATTTTTAATGAAAAAAAAAAAACTAAGGAATATATAAAAAGTAAATTATAGATCTCTTCAAAAATCTAATGTGATGTATATCTGATTATTTTTATTCCACAAAAGTAATGTTGTATCAAATTGAAATGAAAACAAAACAACAATAAGCTGATGCTTGCTAATTAATTTTATTTCATATTAACAAAAATATATGCAATTTACATTCGTATAAAATATTAAATTGAATATTCTGTTATGTAATTCCCCAAAAACTTTCACCATGATTTTAACAAATTATTGTTATTAACCAAAATCCTATGCAAGTGCGGCAAGCATTGCTTGGGCAAATTGACTTCCACCACTCGCTGATCCGGGGACGGAAATAGATTCCAATAAAGCAGCTAAGGTTTCTAAGAGAGTTTCAATTAGAACTTCAGTTTTGGACAATCCAGATCCACTTCCAATCTGACTTGCAGCACTGGCAATAGAGTTCGATAAGGCTGCGTAGTTAACGCGTCCATTTGAAACTGCAGATGCTAGGGAATTGGATAACTGAGATATTCTTTGAGATGCTGCTAATGAAGTGAGTTGCTGTGCTGAACTAGCCAATGCAGATCCCGAAGAGGTACTTACGGCAGAAGAAGCGATTTGCGACGTACCCATAGAAGTTGCGGAGTATCCACCTGAAGACTGCTGTGTTTGTGCTGCTGCCACTCGTTGGGATTGTGCAAAAGAGGATTGTTGAGATTGCGCTAAAGAAGATTGTTGAGATTGTGCTAAAGAGGCTTGTTGCGTTTGTGCTAGAGAGACTTGTTGGGATTGCGCAAGAGATGCTTGTTGAGACTGAGCTATTGATGCCTGCTGAGATTGCGCTAGAGACGATTGTTGGGACTGAGAAACGGTCGATTGCTGAGTGAATGGTGCAGGAGCAAATACTGGTTGAGGTCTTTGGAGAGGAGCAGGTTGAGGTCTTGGAAGAGGTGCTGGCAATGGACGAGGGACAGGTCTTGGAAGAGGTGCTGGCAATGGACGAGAAACTGGTCTTGGAGCTGGAGCTGGTAGAGATCTCTGGGCAACTAATTGACTCAGAGAAGACAAGATTGAACTGGAAAGGGATTGTGAAACACTCTGTTCTTGTCCGGAAGACACCGTTCCAGATTGTTGAGCCAAGGAAGAAACTGCGCTGGATAACAATTGCGCCAACGTTTGAGCTGATGCTCCAGATCCTGCACTTGCTAGTTGTTGGCTGATGACACTTTGAGCTACTTGTTGGGAAATTCCAAGGGATTGCGAAACGCTGCTAGCGACCGCGGCTGCTACATCGTTGATATTGGCTGTGGTCTGACCATAAGCAATTGAACTGAGAGCACTAGAGGACTGCAAGGACGATGAGAGCGTGCTTTGTACTACTTGAGAGTTAAAGTAACTAGAAGCGCTTGATGCTTGAGATACGCTCGATGCGGCATTAGATGCAGCGGAATATGCATTAGAAGACTGCTGTGATTGGGAGACCGAAGCCTGCTGAGATTGAGAGACGGAGGCTTGCTGAGCAACGGACGATTGACGGGACTGAGCAAAAGAAGACTGTGCCTGTTGAGCGGACGCCTGTTGTACTTGAGCAACTAAGGGTGCTGGACGGGGTCTTGGAAGAGGAGCGGGCAAAGGCGCTGGGAGGGGACGTGGAGAAGGTGCGGGTCGTGGAGCTGGGAAGGGGCGTGGAGCAGGAACAGGTGCTGGTCGTGGAGCTGGTAGAGGTCTCTGGGCAACTAACTGACTAAGAGAAGACAAGATTGAACTGGAAAGGGATTGTGAAATACTCTGTTCTTGTCCGGAAGACACCGTTCCAGATTGTTGAGCCAAGGAAGAAACTGCGCTGGATAACAATTGCGCCAACGTTTGAGCTGAAGCTCCAGATCCTGCACTTGCTAGTTGTTGGCTGATGACACTTTGAGCTACTTGTTGGGAAATTCCAAGGGATTGCGAAACGCTGCTAGCGACCGCGGCTGCTACATCGTTGATATTGGCTGTGGTCTGACCATAAGCAATTGAACTGAGAGCACTAGAGGACTGCAAGGACGATGAGAGCGTGCTTTGTACTACTTGAGAGTTAAAGTAACTAGAAGCGCTTGATGCTTGAGATACGCTCGATGCGGCATTAGATGCAGCGGAATATGCATTAGAGGATTGCTGTGATTGGGAGACTGAAGCCTGCTGGGATTGGGAGACCGACGCCTGCTGGGATTGAGAGACGGAGGCTTGCTGGGCAGCGGACGATTGCTGGGACTGAGCAAAAGATGACTGTGCCTGTTGAGCGGATGCCTGCTGTACTTGAGCAACTACGGGTGCAGGGCGGGGTCTTGGAAGAGGAGCGGGCAAAGGCGCTGGGAGGGGACGTGGAGCAGGTGCTGGTCGTGGAGCTGGTAGAGGTCTTTGGGCAACTAATTGACTGAGAGAAGACAAGATTGAACTGGAAAGGGATTGTGAAATACTCTGTTCTTGTCCGGAAGACACCGTTCCAGATTGTTGAGCCAAGGAAGAAACTGCGCTGGATAACAATTGCGCCAACGTTTGAGCTGAAGCTCCAGATCCTGCACTTGCTAGTTGTTGGCTGATGACACTTTGAGCTACTTGTTGGGAAATTCCAAGGGATTGCGAAACGCTGCTAGCGACCGCGGCTGCTACATCGTTGATATTGGCTGTGGTCTGACCATAAGCAATTGAACTGAGAGCACTAGAGGACTGCAAGGACGATGAGAGCGTGCTTTGTACTACTTGAGAGTTAAAGTAACTAGAAGCGCTTGATGCTTGAGATACGCTCGATGCGGCATTAGATGCAGCGGAATATGCATTAGAAGACTGCTGTGATTGGGAGACCGAAGCCTGCTGAGATTGAGAGACGGAGGCTTGCTGAGCAACGGACGATTGACGGGACTGAGCAAAAGAAGACTGTGCCTGTTGAGCGGACGCCTGTTGTACTTGAGCAACTAAGGGTGCTGGACGGGGTCTTGGAAGAGGAGCGGGCAAAGGCGCTGGGAGGGGACGTG
The DNA here is from genome assembly GCA_019973975.1 of Trichonephila clavata. Taxonomy (NCBI): domain Eukaryota; kingdom Metazoa; phylum Arthropoda; class Arachnida; order Araneae; family Nephilidae; genus Trichonephila; species Trichonephila clavata. The sequence goes on along the minus strand of BMAO01008925.1, from coordinate 46,575 downwards.
GAGAAGGTGCGGGTCGTGGAGCTGGGAAGGGGCGTGGAGCAGGAACAGGTGCTGGTCGTGGAGCTGGTAGAGGTCTCTGGGCAACTAATTGACTGAGAGAAGACAAGATTGAACTGGAAAGGGATTGTGAAACACTCTGTTCTTGTCCGGAAGACACCGTTCCAGATTGTTGAGCCAAGGAAGAAACTGCGCTGGATAACAATTGCGCCAACGTTTGAGCTGAAGCTCCAGATCCTGCACTTGCTAGTTGTTGGCTGATGACACTTTGAGCTACTTGTTGGGAAATTCCAAGGGATTGCGAAACGCTGCTAGCGACCGCGGCTGCTACATCGTTGATATTGGCTGTGGTCTGACCATAAGCAATTGAACTGAGAGCACTAGAGGACTGCAAGGACGATGAGAGCGTGCTTTGTACTACTTGAGAGTTAAAGTAACTAGAAGCGCTTGATGCTTGAGATACGCTCGATGCGGCATTAGATGCAGCGGAATATGCATTAGAGGATTGCTGTGATTGGGAGACTGAAGCCTGCTGGGATTGGGAGACCGACGCCTGCTGGGATTGAGAGACGAAGGCTTGCTGGGCAGCGGACGATTGCTGGGACTGAGCAAAAGATGACTGTGCCTGTTGAGCGGATGCCTGCTGTACTTGAGCAACTACGGGTGCAGGGCGGGGTCTTGGAAGAGGAGCGGGCAAAGGCGCTGGGAGGGGACGTGGAGCAGGTGCTGGTCGTGGAGCTGGTAGAGGTCTTTGGGCAACTAATTGACTGAGAGAAGACAAGATTGAACTGGAAAGGGATTGTGAAATACTCTGTTCTTGTCCGGAAGACACCGTTCCAGATTGTTGAGCCAAGGAAGAAACTGCGCTGGATAACAATTGCGCCAACGTTTGAGCTGAAGCTCCAGATCCTGCACTTGCTAGTTGTTGGCTGATGACACTTTGAGCTACTTGTTGGGAAATTCCAAGGGATTGCGAAACGCTGCTAGCGACCGCGGCTGCTACATCGTTGATATTGGCTGTGGTCTGACCATAAGCAATTGAACTGAGAGCACTAGAGGACTGCAAGGACGATGAGAGCGTGCTTTGTACTACTTGAGAGTTAAAGTAACTAGAAGCGCTTGATGCTTGAGATACGCTCGATGCGGCATTAGATGCAGCGGAATATGCATTAGAAGACTGCTGTGATTGGGAGACCGAAGCCTGCTGAGATTGAGAGACGGAGGCTTGCTGAGCAACGGACGATTGACGGGACTGAGCAAAAGAAGACTGTGCCTGTTGAGCGGACGCCTGTTGTACTTGAGCAACTAAGGGTGCTGGACGGGGTCTTGGAAGAGGAGCGGGCAAAGGCGCTGGGAGGGGACGTGGAGCAGGTGCTGGTCGTGGAGCTGGTAGAGGTCTTTGGGCAACTAATTGACTGAGAGAAGACAAGATTGAACTGGAAAGGGATTGTGAAATACTCTGTTCTTGTCCGGAAGACACCGTTCCAGATTGTTGAGCCAAGGAAGAAACTGCGCTGGATAACAATTGCGCCAACGTTTGAGCTGAAGCTCCAGATCCTGCACTTGCTAGTTGTTGGCTGATGACACTTTGAGCTACTTGTTGGGAAATTCCAAGGGATTGCGAAACGCTGCTAGCGACCGCGGCTGCTACATCGTTGATATTGGCTGTGGTCTGACCATAAGCAATTGAACTGAGAGCACTAGAGGACTGCAAGGACGATGAGAGCGTGCTTTGTACTACTTGAGAGTTAAAGTAACTAGAAGCGCTTGATGCTTGAGATACGCTCGATGCGGCATTAGATGCAGCGGAATATGCATTAGAGGATTGCTGTGATTGGGAGACTGAAGCCTGCTGGGATTGGGAGACCGACGCCTGCTGGGATTGAGAGACGGAGGCTTGCTGGGCAGCGGACGATTGCTGGGACTGAGCAAAAGATGACTGTGCCTGTTGAGCGGATGCCTGCTGTACTTGAGCAACTACGGGTGCAGGGCGGGGTCTTGGAAGAGGAGCGGGCAAAGGCGCTGGGAGGGGACGTGGAGCAGGTGCTGGTCGTGGAGCTGGTAGAGGTCTTTGGGCAACTAATTGACTGAGAGAAGACAAGATTGAACTGGAAAGGGATTGTGAAATACTCTGTTCTTGTCCGGAAGACACCGTTCCAGATTGTTGAGCCAAGGAAGAAACTGCGCTGGATAACAATTGCGCCAACGTTTGAGCTGAAGCTCCAGATCCTGCACTTGCTAGTTGTTGGCTGATGACACTTTGAGCTACTTGTTGGGAAATTCCAAGGGATTGCGAAACGCTGCTAGCGACCGCGGCTGCTACATCGTTGATATTGGCTGTGGTCTGACCATAAGCAATTGAACTGAGAGCACTAGAGGACTGCAAGGACGATGAGAGCGTGCTTTGTACTACTTGAGAGTTAAAGTAACTAGAAGCGCTTGATGCTTGAGATACGCTCGATGCGGCATTAGATGCAGCGGAATATGCATTAGAGGATTGCTGTGATTGGGAGACTGAAGCCTGCTGGGATTGGGAGACCGACGCCTGCTGGGATTGAGAGACGGAGGCTTGCTGGGCAGCGGACGATTGCTGGGACTGAGCAAAAGATGACTGTGCCTGTTGAGCGGATGCCTGCTGTACTTGAGCAACTACGGGTGCAGGGCGGGGTCTTGGAAGAGGAGCGGGCAAAGGCGCTGGGAGGGGACGTGGAGCAGGTGCTGGTCGTGGAGCTGGTAGAGGTCTTTGGGCAACTAATTGACTGAGAGAAGACAAGATTGAACTGGAAAGGGATTGTGAAATACTCTGTTCTTGTCCGGAAGACACCGTTCCAGATTGTTGAGCCAAGGAAGAAACTGCGCTGGATAACAATTGCGCCAACGTTTGAGCTGAAGCTCCAGATCCTGCACTTGCTAGTTGTTGGCTGATGACACTTTGAGCTACTTGTTGGGAAATTCCAAGGGATTGCGAAACGCTGCTAGCGACCGCGGCTGCTACATCGTTGATATTGGCTGTGGTCTGACCATAAGCAATTGAACTGAGAGCACTAGAGGACTGCAAGGACGATGAGAGCGTGCTTTGTACTACTTGAGAGTTAAAGTAACTAGAAGCGCTTGATGCTTGAGATACGCTCGATGCGGCATTAGATGCAGCGGAATATGCATTAGAGGATTGCTGTGATTGGGAGACTGAAGCCTGCTGGGATTGGGAGACTGAAGCCTGCTGGGATTGGGAGACCGACGCCTGCTGGGATTGAGAGACGGAGGCTTGCTGGGCAGCGGACGATTGCTGGGACTGAGCAAAAGATGACTGTGCCTGTTGAGCGGATGCCTGCTGTACTTGAGCAACTACGGGTGCAGGGCGGGGTCTTGGAAGAGGAGCGGGCAAAGGCGCTGGGAGGGGACGTGGAGCAGGTGCTGGTCGTGGAGCTGGTAGAGGTCTTTGGGCAACTAATTGACTGAGAGAAGACAAGATTGAACTGGAAAGGGATTGTGAAACACTCTGTTCTTGTCCGGAAGACACCGTTCCAGATTGTTGAGCCAAGGAAGAAACTGCGCTGGATAACAATTGCGCCAACGTTTGAGCTGAAGCTCCAGATCCTGCACTTGCTAGTTGTTGGCTGATGACACTTTGAGCTACTTGTTGGGAAATTCCAAGGGATTGCGAAACGCTGCTAGCGACCGCGGCTGCTACATCGTTGATATTGGCTGTGGTCTGACCATAAGCAATTGAACTGAGAGCACTAGAGGACTGCAAGGACGATGAGAGCGTGCTTTGTACTACTTGAGAGTTAAAGTAACTAGAAGCGCTTGATGCTTGAGATACGCTCGATGCGGCATTAGATGCAGCGGAATATGCATTAGAGGATTGCTGTGATTGGGAGACTGAAGCCTGCTGGGATTGGGAGACCGACGCCTGCTGGGATTGAGAGACGGAGGCTTGCTGGGCAGCGGACGATTGCTGGGACTGAGCAAAAGATGACTGTGCCTGTTGAGCGGATGCCTGCTGTACTTGAGCAACTACGGGTGCAGGGCGGGGTCTTGGAAGAGGAGCGGGCAAAGGCGCTGGGAGGGGACGTGGAGCAGGTGCTGGTCGTGGAGCTGGTAGAGGTCTTTGGGCAACTAATTGACTGAGAGAAGACAAGATTGAACTGGAAAGGGATTGTGAAACACTCTGTTCTTGTCCGGAAGACACCGTTCCAGATTGTTGAGCCAAGGAAGAAACTGCGCTGGATAACAATTGCGCCAACGTTTGAGCTGAAGCTCCAGATCCTGCACTTGCTAGTTGTTGGCTGATGACACTTTGAGCTACTTGTTGGGAAATTCCAAGGGATTGCGAAACGCTGCTAGCGACCGCGGCTGCTACATCGTTGATATTGGCTGTGGTCTGACCATAAGCAATTGAACTGAGAGCACTAGAGGACTGCAAGGACGATGAGAGCGTGCTTTGTACTACTTGAGAGTTAAAGTAACTAGAAGCGCTTGATGCTTGAGATACGCTCGATGCGGCATTAGATGCAGCGGAATATGCATTAGAGGATTGCTGTGATTGGGAGACTGAAGCCTGCTGGGATTGGGAGACCGACGCCTGCTGGGATTGAGAGACGGAGGCTTGCTGGGCAGCGGACGATTGCTGGGACTGAGCAAAAGATGACTGTGCCTGTTGAGCGGATGCCTGCTGTACTTGAGCAACTACGGGTGCAGGGCGGGGTCTTGGAAGAGGAGCGGGCAAAGGCGCTGGGAGGGGACGTGGAGCAGGTGCTGGTCGTGGAGCTGGTAGAGGTCTTTGGGCAACTAATTGACTGAGAGAAGACAAGATTGAACTGGAAAGGGATTGTGAAACACTCTGTTCTTGTCCGGAAGACACCGTTCCAGATTGTTGAGCCAAGGAAGAAACTGCGCTGGATAACAATTGCGCCAACGTTTGAGCTGAAGCTCCAGATCCTGCACTTGCTAGTTGTTGGCTGATGACACTTTGAGCTACTTGTTGGGAAATTCCAAGGGATTGCGAAACGCTGCTAGCGACCGCGGCTGCTACATCGTTGATATTGGCTGTGGTCTGACCATAAGCAATTGAACTGAGAGCACTAGAGGACTGCAAGGACGATGAGAGCGTGCTTTGTACTACTTGAGAGTTAAAGTAACTAGAAGCGCTTGATGCTTGAGATACGCTCGATGCGGCATTAGATGCAGCGGAATATGCATTAGAGGATTGCTGTGATTGGGAGACTGAAGCCTGCTGGGATTGGGAGACCGACGCCTGCTGGGATTGAGAGACGGAGGCTTGCTGGGCAGCGGACGATTGCTGGGACTGAGCAAAAGATGACTGTGCCTGTTGAGCGGATGCCTGCTGTACTTGAGCAACTACGGGTGCAGGGCGGGGTCTTGGAAGAGGAGCGGGCAAAGGCGCTGGGAGGGGACGTGGAGCAGGTGCTGGTCGTGGAGCTGGTAGAGGTCTTTGGGCAACTAATTGACTGAGAGAAGACAAGATTGAACTGGAAAGGGATTGTGAAACACTCTGTTCTTGTCCGGAAGACACCGTTCCAGATTGTTGAGCCAAGGAAGAAACTGCGCTGGATAACAATTGCGCCAACGTTTGAGCTGAAGCTCCAGATCCTGCACTTGCTAGTTGTTGGCTGATGACACTTTGAGCTACTTGTTGGGAAATTCCAAGGGATTGCGAAACGCTGCTAGCGACCGCGGCTGCTACATCGTTGATATTGGCTGTGGTCTGACCATAAGCAATTGAACTGAGAGCACTAGAGGACTGCAAGGACGATGAGAGCGTGCTTTGTACTACTTGAGAGTTAAAGTAACTAGAAGCGCTTGATGCTTGAGATACGCTCGATGCGGCATTAGATGCAGCGGAATATGCATTAGAGGATTGCTGTGATTGGGAGACTGAAGCCTGCTGGGATTGGGAGACCGACGCCTGCTGGGATTGAGAGACGGAGGCTTGCTGGGCAGCGGACGATTGCTGGGACTGAGCAAAAGATGACTGTGCCTGTTGAGCGGATGCCTGCTGTACTTGAGCAACTACGGGTGCAGGGCGGGGTCTTGGAAGAGGAGCGGGCAAAGGCGCTGGGAGGGGACGTGGAGCAGGTGCTGGTCGTGGAGCTGGTAGAGGTCTTTGGGCAACTAATTGACTGAGAGAAGACAAGATTGAACTGGAAAGGGATTGTGAAATACTCTGTTCTTGTCCGGAAGACACCGTTCCAGATTGTTGAGCCAAGGAAGAAACTGCGCTGGATAACAATTGCGCCAACGTTTGAGCTGAAGCTCCAGATCCTGCACTTGCTAGTTGTTGGCTGATGACACTTTGAGCTACTTGTTGGGAAATTCCAAGGGATTGCGAAACGCTGCTAGCGACCGCGGCTGCTACATCGTTGATATTGGCTGTGGTCTGACCATAAGCAATTGAACTGAGAGCACTAGAGGACTGCAAGGACGATGAGAGCGTACTTTGTACTACTTGCGAATCAAAATAACTAGATGCAGAATCTACTTGCGTTTCAAATTCTGCAGTTGTTCCTGTCGATGATGAAGTGAAACCGTTGGATGCAGCTGAATAGTCGTTGGATGCAGCGGAGTAGTCACTGGATGCCGCGGAATAGTCACTGGATGCAGCGGAGTAGTCACTGGATGCCGCGGAATAGTCACTGGATGCAGCGGAGTAGTCACTGGATGCAGCGGAGTAATCACTGGATGCAGCTGAGAAATCGCTGGCAGCTGCCGAGTAAGCACTGTTTGAAGCAGCTGAATATGCGTTTGATTGTTGCTGAATATCAACGTTTTGTTGGGATTGAGCTGATTGTGATGCTGTGTTAATCACATTAGATTGGTCATTATAAGCATTTGAGGATTGTTGAAATTGCTCTTGAGAAATGCTTGATTCTTGTATTGCGATATTTTGCTGCGCTTGCAAAGATGCAATTTCTGATTGAGTTGCAGCAAGCTGATTTTCGTACGCGGCAGCGGCTTCAAGAGCTTCTGCTATTGCTATTTCTTGCTCTAATTCTTGTTGCTCTTCTACGTCATTGTTATACATTACAACAACTAATTCCTGTATTGTCTCGATGAAGTTGTCATCCACCCCACCTGCTGTCTCCTCCATAGCGGCAACCACTGCCTGACTCACGCAATCAAGCTTATAACTTGTATCACCTGATCCTTCCAGCCCTTCAATAATAATATCTGCTAACTTCGATGCCATCGAATGCTTTATTTTACTAGGCTTAGCATTCTTTTGATATAGAGAAGTTACTTCAAAGAGTGAGTTGATTGCATCTCTTTCTTGATCAATTTTCACAACGTCGCAATCTTTAAGATTATCAACGATCCGGTCCATCAAGTACAAAGTCATTCCTTCATCCTGAAACATAGATTTTGCTGTTGAAAGAGCATCGATCTGTGGTGTTAAGAACACCAAGAAGACGGATAGAACTGGAAGCCAAGACATCATTGAATGTTTTCGGCTGCCTGCTGTGTGATCATCGTTCGAAACCCTTCGACATTTATACCAATCTAGTCGTGACGAGCAGATTCAATGACAAACAAAACATAATTAATGTAATGATACTGCACTCATTATTTTCTACCCAACTGCGCTTTTCTGCAGTAAAGCTTATTATTTGTAAAAAAATGAATGTTAATATTTGCTTTCAGTTGGAGAAATAATTGTTTAACAATTATCCAATTTCCGTATAGCATACATGTAATGAAATTACGGAATGAATGCGTGCTTGGAAATAAACATTAATATTTTTGTTTGAAATTAAGTTTCAAATATATTTTGACCATAGATTGAATAATATTCATTCTTGTATCTGAAAGTTTTTTTTATCAAATTTCTTCTGGATTAAAAACACATGCGTTGAAAAAACGAATTTAAATCAGTAGAGAATAATGAAATTAAGAGTGTACAGTTGTCTATAACATGAAGAGACCGTAACTGATATTGCAATAATATTTTAGTTATCACATTAGAATTTTAAGAAAAATTAGTTTTTTATCAGTCAGTAAAGCATGTATAGTTATCAGTATAACAAATTTTTTGCTATTTGAAATTAAATTAAAAAACTTGAGTTTTTAATTGTTATAGAATAAAGAATTGTAGCAATTTTAAAGGATATTTTTAATATAATTATTAAGGGTCCACATAGGGAGACATAGTACGATTATAAGGGGGACACACACACACACACACACACACAATACGATTAAATTGACAAAAATCGGTCAAAAAATCAAATATAATTTTTTTAGCCTAAATTATTTTTTATATACTTTTCCATACTCTCACAAAATTTGAAAGTTCTAAGTTTTAAAAAAAACATAGTGTTGTGGTAACTTTTGCCTTTGTTTTAAAGCACATCCCAATGACAAATCAAAATTCTAAACTGACTTATCTTGGAAAGATAAAATAACTAGTTTGTCTTCATTTAAAGCCTTTTTTCTATTGTGCCTAACACTTGGAAATTTTTTTTTCACTTGTTGCTAATAGTACATGGAACAAAAGTTGGTTCGCATTTTTCAATCAAAGAAATACTTATTTTTTAAAAAAATAATTGAATTCCGAATTTACTGATTTTTTAAGGAAAAAAGAAGTATTGTACAAATACCAATCATGTTATCGCGAAACCCATAGCTTCTTTTTTATACATAGTTTGATATACATGTAAATCAAATTTCATATATGTATGTCAATTTTCGTAGGAGGAGTAGCATTTTAAAATCATAAGTTTCAATTTTTTCCCTTAAAAATTAAATGGTTAGCTTTTTATGAAATTTCGAGCCCAAAATTTATTTTACATCATACATGCACATAGGAGACAACCAAAAAAAAAAAATCATGAAATTCATTAAATTAAATTATTTGTGTAAATCATAATCCTTTAATTAATTCCTTTCTTTGAGTTAATGTTTATTTGCAATACATTTGCACTTTGTGGCTCATGGAAGAAATAAAGTTAGGTTTTTTAGAGGTGTGTATAATTTTAAACGGTATATCTTTTATATATCTGTAGATTTTATGCGTATTCGTTCAATGGGTTAAAACAAAATGTATGATGCTCAGAAAGATGGGATCTTTTTGAGATTCAAATTTCAAAAGGAAAATAAATCATCTTTTAGCAACAATTTTTTGTTTTTGCTTTTTTGTGATCTTATTATTTAAAATAATATAACCTTTGTAAAATGGTAAATCAGCCGAATATTAATTAAAACGTATCTATCAGATTACATTTGTTCAAGTATCTTCAGATAATTTATTTATAATTTGTAAGAAAAAACGGTGGAAGCGATAATTTATATTTGACGCAAGAAATTTTCAGTTTCAAAAGTAGAAAAAAATGTGTCAATGAAAAATTTTAATTATTGTTTTGTCACATTTATTAGTTACAACGTGGCTTTTTTTATTGGCAGTAATTTATAACTTTCTTTTTAATTGTAAAATATTTCTGAAATATGGGTAGCTTGTGAATGCGTGTTTCTATGACCGGAAGCCTAGAATGACCGCGGAAGCCTAGTGATTATGATCACGGACTCTTTGCTGGCGGGTCATGAGTTCGAACCCCTAGTACCGCTGAAGACCCGCCGTGTAGAGGGGCTGATGCACGTTAAGTCTGTCCAGCTCAAAGTCCTTCCATTGGCGTGGTGTGGTCGCTTGAGGGGTTCGTCCTCGTCACTTGACCGAGGGTCAGAATTACGAGGTCCTTCGCCAATAGCCTTCGTGTTACTTTATAAATGCATCGTTAATAAACACTCAGGCTTCTTTATGATTGTTTGAATTTGGGAATTTTTTCAAATTTTTATTTTTCTCCAAATGCGCAACAGCAATTCTGTCCTGAATATGCAAAAAATTTTTAAAAAATAAACTGTTTTACTAATATTGAAATGTAATTCTTAATGCTAAGCGGGAAAAAATATGTAAAATCTATTTTAAAATTTCTCAAAAAGATTGTGTGAAGACTGCTTCGCTCTTCGATATTGTACTCATATGCAATGTAACTAGAGAGCAGAGATGAATACGCAAACAGTCATGAAGTCCACTAGGAAAGAATATGATTCTAAAGATTCATTTACATAGAATCAGTATAATTCAATATTTAACTAAATGTCTAATACATTAAAAAAAATAGCTATTTTTTTCAATTCCTACTATTAGTTCAATCTCTCTCCCTATATATATATATATATATCTTGTTCAAATTTTCAATCGTTAATAAAATACTTTCTATTCATCCATTCAAGTTCAAATACATATTTTAAACTTGTCCTGAATGACACTTGATGTTAGTATAGTTTTTTCAAATATTAATTCATTAATTAAATTTTAAAAAAACGAATAAGTAGTATCAAAAATAATAGTCCAACACCATATATAGAAAGGAAAACAGTTTGTCGTGTCTCTGTAGCCCAATGGATAGCGCGTTGGAATTCTAATTGAAAGGGTGTGGGTTGAATCCTACCTAGGATGGTCCCTAACACCTTGATATTATTATTTACTTTTAATCTTTGTGCGAAGCCGCATATTGTTCAGCATTAAGTTAGAGTTATAGCAGTATAGTGTATTTTTATATATTATATAATGTCTGTGTGTATCTAAATCTAACATATAAAGTTCCGGGTGTCCAAAACTTTCAAATTTTAATTGCAAATATACACAAAGATATTCGCTCACAAAGTTTTTTTTTCTGTGAGTGTGTCTCTCTCTCTCTCTGTCATATACATATATAAAAAAAATCTCTTTTTGTGATGCTGTAATAAATTTTTGACATAGTTAAGATTAGCTACAACAGATGGCGCCAGGGTAATTTAAAATAAATTCATTCTTGGCTACGATTTCTTCGGAACAGTGATTTTCAACTTTTTTTGGGCCGTGGTGCACTTTTAGCAATTTAAAAAATAATAATAATAATAATAATAATTTTTAATGTTCTATAAAATAATGTGTTGGAAACGACAACAGAATGTTTAAGAATTGTTTGCAAATTATTTATAAGAATACATTTAATGCGACATTTGAGCTCGATGTTTTTCGATAATTTTGTTTATATTTGGTCGTAAAAATGCCATTCTCATTTCGTTATTACATTAAAAAAGTCTCCATCGTTTTTTTTTTATATTTGTTGATTAAAAAAAAGCCGAATTCACGCCATTAAGGTGTGGAAAATTGTAATTATAATTTTAAAACTTTTTGGCTATTATATATATATATATATGAAATATAATCACCTCTAATTTTAATCCAAAATAAATTAAATGCTTCTTCCGAATGTTTTGAAATTAAATCTCAATAATTACAGAAAGAAATTAGTTTTTCCTCTTCATTCAAAGTTTATTCATGCACCAAATGTATTCGTTATCTCAAATGGAGTACGAACCCAATCCCATTTTTGTATATCTAAATTTGGAAAATAAAGTTATGTCAGAGCGCAATTAAGAATTTGTAAAAAAATTTTGGGGGCACATAAAGTGTCGTCCCTCAGTGATTGAGAATCCCTGCTTTAGAACTATATAATATATATGAATTACTGTTTGAGCAATGAGTTTGATCAGTTTTATAATAGGGGTTAAAGTCCACCGTTAGGCGGACAGGGGCTACCCACCCCCCAGTGTTCCATAAAGAAAATACCTAAGTTGTTTTTTGACGATGTTTTATTGTACGATATTAATGTGTATTCCATCAGTCGCGTGCTGCACATAAAGTGTGTCGAGTAACGGCATCTCACTTTCTGCTCGAGTGGCCAAATTTTGTTTTTGACAATACGTTACCTATCGTCATAAATCTTTCATACCACTTATAAATTGTGGATCTTGAAGATGGACTCCGTTTTTGATAGTCTGCTGTACATATGTTGCAGATTTAAATTCGATAACCATGCTGCAACTTTCGCTTGTGCTTGCGGTGAAGTCATTTTAAAACGAGAATGTTGCTCCATCTAATTGCATTTCATTAGACAGAAAGTTGGATCTTATCTTTGTGCAACAAAGAAACCGTAAGCGAAAATTGTTAATTTTTAGTTCATTTTTAAAAGCTTTTATTTAACTTACAATGTATGTATGTATGTATGTATGTATGTATGTAATTTGTTCGGGTGGAATCTTGCAACTCAATTTTGAAGCTGATAACTTCCTCCATTGAGCTGAAATTTTTAAAAGCTTTTATTTAACTTACAATGTATGTATGTATGTATGTATGTATGTATGTATGTAATTTGTTCGGGTGGAATCTTGCAACTCAATTTTGAAGCTGATATCTTCCTCCCATTGAGCTGAAATTTTGTATACACGTTTTGTTTGGATGACAATGCATGTTTTGACCATTTATATTCCGATATTGCAATTAATTAAAAAGATATTAATTAAAAACTTTAAACTAATTTTGGGCGCCAACTTGGATATATCTGCATTGTTGTAATAATTTTATTGTTACAACAATGACAAAAGTTGGCGTCGAAAATCGGTTTTCAGCCAAACTGGAATTTCATAACGTTGCGCTATTGACAGTACGAATTAACTTTGTCTAAAAAATAATTACATTTTTACAACGTAAAAATAATCTAATTTCTACAACGTATGCAATTTTTTTACAAATTTCTATCTATTTTCTTGGATTTAAATTCAAAATATAAAAGTAGAGCTATTTTTCAAGTAGATTGGTACATTGTATACCTTTCTCAACGCTGACAAGTTAAACTGAGATGGAGTATTGAAGAAATTCTTTAAATAATTTATCTAACTTTAATCTATGAAACTCAGACAAAAAATAATTACAGAATCGGAAAGATAATTTTTTTATGTATCTTACCCATCAAAAAGGAATCCGCTAGGAAAACAATAAGAGAAAAATATTATCTAGAAATGCAATATATTTTCGATTAAAAAAAATAATTTTATAATAAAATGAAGGAATTTTTTAAAGAAATTTTCTAATTTTAAGCCTACAAGTAATTTAAATATACCTCATTTTATCACCAGTAATCTAAACACACACTACGACATGTGTCCTTAAATTTAATTACAAATAGAATCTGTTAATTTTATTTGAATTTAATTATTGATTTTTTCAAAATCAAGTTTCTAAAGATGATCTGAGCAATTAAAAAAAATAGATTCTTACGTAGAAGATATTCAATGTCCAGCAAAAAATTATCATTATTTGATAAAACTTTCTTTTTTGATTACAAAATGTGTTTTGAGTCTTAAGCATTTTATTGATTAATACAAATATTTAAATGCCTTTTGAAGTTTTTTAATAAACAACTAAAATTTTCTTCTAATATGTTAGAGAAATGTATCCCTTATCTTCAAAATATTTCAAATAAATAATATATTCTTTAAGTTTTTCAAAAATAGTCAAAATTTTATTTAAACATTTAATAACTGTGTCATTTATGAAGATAATCTCACTAAACCTTTTTTTTTTCGTGTGTAGAACAATGTTACCCAAAATCTGCACGAAGATTGAAAAAATTGCTTAAAAATTACGGATTTGAAAAAATTGTGTTTTTAGTCTAATACCCCATTTTGCGAGAATTAATTCAGCTAAACCAGGGATGGCGAACCAGCGTTCAATGAGTTGAAAAGGCTGAGAAACCTGTCCAGCGATAACTAAAAAGTAAAAAATAAATTAAATGTAAAAAAACTTTTTTAAGAACAAGCTTTTATTTAAACGCGCTAAAAAGAATAAAATAAACTTTTCCTTTAAAACTTTTTTTACTATCAACTTATAGCGTCATTACACAATTTATATGATATAAAAGCTTGTCGCAATATTTAAGTACTCATATTTACTTAGTTTGAATTTTTAAAAACCAAAATCAATCAGGTCAAGTTATTTATTTTACTTGTTTATCTACACAGTTAAATCTCGCGACAAGCTTTTATATCATATAAATTGTGTAATGACGTTATAAGTTGATAGTAAAAAAAGTTTTAAAGGAAAAGTTTATTTTATTCTTTTTAGCGCGTTTAAATAAAAGCTTGTTCTTAAAAAAGTTTTTTTACATTTAATTTATTTAAAGTGCAGCTATACCTTTCGGATATCCTTAAAATATGATAATGTTATATATAAAAAGTCTATGATTAATAGAGAATCTACTACTTTCATTCTAATAAGTTTTTGATATATTGGGACATTAACAGAGACGGATTTAGGTTCCATGACACCCTAGGCCCAATTTAATTTGATGCTCTTTGCATAATAATGATAATACGAATAGTAATAATGGATTCGAATTAAATTTAGGTATTGAATTTAGGCACATGCATTACGCCTCATATTATGTAAAACTATAAAATTTTTATGCAAGACTATAAAAAAACTAAAAATAATAAATTTTTCGAGTAACTGGACAAAGGTATAATCAATGTGGTGAATTAATATTTTGCTATAATGATGAGCAAACAAATGCTACATTTAGAATTTTTATTAAAAAATTTATCGTCAATAAATAAATACTAAACTTAACGAAATTTTTTTTGTACCTATTTGTTAGATATTTTACTACTTCCACGATTAAGTATTTTGAATAAATTATAGTTTAAAAACTAAAAGACACCCTTTTTATAGTTAATTGAACTAAGTTGTAACTTAATCTTTTAGTCGCCAAATCTGGAAATGGGATCTGAATTTAGTCCCCAAATGCGGGAGGGCATCTGAAAATGGGAAATTTTTAATTTTGATCAGGACAAGGGAACAAAATTATTAAATTATTGTATTGTCATCGGTCCAGGACAAGTGGGCAAAATTTCAAATTAATCTGACCTTTTAAAGTGGGTAAAAATTGAATTCAAAGATTCCGTTACATACATGTGAAGCTTATAAAAAGGTGTTAAAAATAATTCTACCCTTTTAATATTGACAGCTTGAGGTTGCCAAAGCAGGAAAAGAAGTATTATATAAAATTCGGTCTTACAGTTGAAAAAAACAAAATCGATTTCAAATTTTTCCCACCTCGAAAATGTTGGCGCCTCTAAAAATTAGCCGCCCTATGCCCGGGCCTCGTGGACCTAATCTTAAATCCGTCACTGCATATTAAAACCTTTTAAAAAGTATTTCAAGTATTATTTTGTTTACAGTGGCGTTTTAGAAAATTGTTCTGGTAAATCTTTTTTATTTGTTGCAGTATCTAATCTTATGAATATGATTTCACGGAAAAAATTAAGTACCTATACTTTTAACAATTAAATGATAGATTTCCCCTCAGTGGGAATCAAATTAACGTAACAATACCTTACATGAAAATTACCTGTAGCCAAAGGTAGGCAGATAAATTAAAAGTAAAGATTGATTTTGTATTAACGGCGCTCTCGACGCAGCATGTGAACTAAAGATCGAAACAGCTGTAGATTTTGCCAATTATCTTAATTCTCAATCGGTATGCAGAGAAATCACCGAATATTTTTACATTATTTACTTACTTATTACATTATTTACTCACGAATTTCTAGGTAAGTTTGAATACAATTATTATAATTGGATTTGCATACAAATGAATAAATATGTATTACGTTAGTGTTTATCCTATAATTATATTTTATGTTTTTCGATTATTTATTTTATTTATTTATTTATTTTTATTAATTTTATATTACGAAAATACATTTCGAAATATTTTCTTAATAATTGAATGTAAATAATTATAATTAGGTTTCATCAATTACTAAAACACATACAAAAAGAATTGCGTTTATTTTTAACATGTTCTAATTTTGCAAGATTTCAGTAATATTATTTTAGAATCGCATTCTATGATACAAATATATGCGCATGAAATTTAACAATATGCAATTTATTGAATAAGTGGTTGCATGTTTTGTGTAAAATATAATTCAAGTTACAGTAATACCTCTCGACATTCGCGAATTCGGAGAGAGTTATGCAATTTTCAAATCTCGTCAATTCATTTTTTTTTTATTACTGGAATTTAGGTGGAATCAGCGCCAGGGCCTGATGAATTTGGTAATGTGATTGAGAACTTGTCAATCTCGCTAGGCAAATAAATTAAGAAGTGGATAGTGATGACGTTCAAGAACTACTGGATTCCCACATTTAGGAGCTGACAATGGATGAGCTCATAGAAATGCATGAGCAAGACATTGAAGAAGTTGGGTCTATAGACCCAGTTTAATCAGACAATCGATTGACGACTGGAAATTGATATAAGGCCTAAGTTTAGTTGAAAAAGGGTTACAATTTTAGAAAATATGTGCTCGAACAAAGGGAGTATTTTTTCAACAAAACAAGGAATAAAAAAATACATTAGCATGCTACGAGAAAATTTTGCAGGTGAAAAAAAAAATCTTTCAGCCGTTGCACACTACTTGTTAGAATTTATTAAACCTTCCACATCAAAATAACTTCGGTTTGCAATTTTGTATTTGTGTTACCTGGATTTTGTTAAACTTTTTTTGCTCCAAATTATTATTTTCTTTCGTCTCTGGTCCCAACTAAAAATAATTTATATGTATTTATATGCGAAAATATCCTCCGACTTTCGCGGTCATTACTCCTTCCCACCTATCGCATAAGTTCGGGGTATTACTGTATTTTTAATTAACCCGCGGTCACTCGCGCCTGTTTTTGTACCGTCGTCACTCGCAAGGTGTAGAAAACACCCCAAACTTTTAACACGTGTATTTAAATATGAAAAAATTTTTTAGTCAATTATGATACATTTTTATAAAGTACAAGTTGTTTTTTGTATTATACAAATAAAATTATTAAATTTATTGCATAAAAATGAGACTAACATTAATTTAAACTACCTACAAAATTTTCATTTTAAAATATATTAACTTTATATTATAACTGGGGTGTAGAGAACACCCCGCGCGAGTGATCGCGGTTTAAGGTATGTACCCAATTCATAAAAAAAAGCAAGAAAATTTTCGCTCACAGAAATCAATTAAAAAAACGCATGCATTTTACCTAAAAATGAAGAATGAAATGGAATAGATCTAATGAATTAAACACCACACACACACACAAAATTTACTCACATTTGTGATTTCTTTGTTTCAATTCTCCTACTATTAGTTCACTCTCTCCTCTCCCCATATATATCTATTTATATATATATGTATATATATCTTGTGTTCAAATTTTCAATCATTAATAAAACACTTTTTATTCATTCACTCAAGCTCAAATACATTTTTTTTAACTTTGTAGTGGATGCCACTTGATGTTAATACAGTTTTTTCAAATATTAATTTATTCATTAAATTAAAAATGAATAAACAGCAACAAACAAAAATAATAGTCCAACAGCATATATAAAAAGGAAAAACGCTCCCTGTAGCGCAATGGGTAGCGCGTTGGACTTGTAATCCAAAAGTCATGGGTTCGAATCTCAACTGGAATGGCCTAATTCATAGGTTCTCAACGTGGGCGTTTGAGGCTTTCAGGGGGCATTAAAAGACCCAGAGAAAATTGAGGGGCATTGAGATGGCACGGAGGAGCTTGGCCAGATTAACCAAATATATAGTCTAAAAAAGACTAAAAAAACACGCGCTGATTATGTACTAACAGAAGTAAACATGTTGATTGTATGTATTTAAATGATTTCTCTATCACATGAACAAAAATTCACATTTTTCGGTAGTCCGAGAAGTGGATGTAAAACTTAAAGATTTCATTACGTTCAAACTTATATTCAACAGAATGATATAGTGCATTTTAATTTCTGTGGTGCACGAGTTGTTTTGTCTGTGAGCAGTAGGAAAAATGCTTCGTCCACTGCATTTCATTATGTACAAGGGGTGATCAAATGAAAAGGTACCAAACGACATAAAAATGAAACAGTTAAATATTTGCATATTCCGCCAAGGGAGAATGTAGCGAGACATCTCGGGATGCCATTGGAGACTCTGACTGGGATCGGATCATGCGTGGGTGCCCGCATGCGCAGGAGAGAGCAAAGGCTCTTATAAAAAGCGGCGTCCAAATGATGCGAGCACAGAATTACTCGAACACAGAAAAAGCATTAACTCCGATGTGTACTGTGAGACACTCCGACGCCTACGCAGGTCCATCAAGAACAAAAGACCGGGGCTGCTCACGGAGGGTGTGGTTCTGCTCCATGATAACGCGGGTCCACACGTCTCCAGAGTCACACAAATGGAACTGGACAAGTTCCAATGGGAGACGTTGGACCATCCGTCCTACAGTCCGGACATGTCACCCTGCGATTTCCATGTGTTTGGTCCACTGAAGAAACACCTGAAAGGAAAGCGCTTCAACTCGGACGACGTACTCAAGGACACTGTGAAGGACTGGGTCTCGTCACAGCCACAGGAATTCTGGGAACAAGGAATCCTGCGGCTTGTTCATCAGTGGGATCGTTGTGCTCAGGCCTATGGTGTATATTTTGAATAAAGTCTATATTTGTACCCACCGTGTCGTTTCGTACCTTTTCATTTGATCACCCCTTGTATATTATCCACAAGAAACATAATTAAATATGTTAACCAGGAATTAACGTGTGATTCCTTAAAGGCTTAAACCGTCAATTTATATTTATTTTGAAAGCAATAGTTTATCTCATGAATTACTTCGTATCATCAAAACCCCTACCTGTCTTTATAACAGGTAAGCTAAAAAACTTTTATTCCACTCTTTTAAATGAAGATGAAATTCAGTAACGCGTTTCAATTCCAACAATATCTTATCTATGACTAAAATATATAATATTACACATTTTTAAATATATTTGTGGAAATATTTATTTCAGATTCTCAAGTAAAAAAATTGGGGCTTTAGAAAAAAATTAAATTAAAAAATATATTCTATTAGTAATAGATTATTTTTTAAAATTTAACTCTTGTTTTCACCATGTTTTTTCGTACACTCTTATTTCTCTGGAGTGGAAGGGGGCGGGGTGTCGAAATATTTACTAGAGAAGGGGGCTCCAGTTCAAAAAAGGTTGGGAACCTATGGCCTAATTTCTGAGAATGTGGCTTCTTTTTACTGTACAATTTTATTGAAATAATTAAATTTAATTAATGAATAAATAGTTAAGGAACTAAAATATATAAAATAATCTAACACCATATATGGAAAGGAAAATGGAAACTTGCAAGGAAAATTACTTTCTATTTTGCCCCTTAATATTGCGATTCTGTCATATGTATATACATATTTATATTAATTGAAATTATTTAATAAAAAGTAATAAAATAAAATTTTTCTTTGTTGACCTAAGTAGGAATTGACCTGAATTTTTTCCCCTTCATATTACTTGTTTATAACCTGTTATTGTAATTAATGAATTAGATTACATTGTAATAGAAATTTAATTGTTCATATATACAGGGTGTCCCGAATTTCAACGTCGAAAGGCGAAGGGGTCGTATCAGAGTTCTGGGAAAATAAAACAAAAGCCCATATACCCAATAAAACAAAAACCCATGTTTAAGTAATGGCTGGTATATTTTTTGAAAATAAAAATTGACCAATTTCATTGCATCATTAGGTACTATGAGCACAAGATAATGATTTCTTACTAACGTAATCTTAAATACCATTGCTATTATTCACAAGTGCTTTGTTGGCTTAGTTAAAATTAAACAGTCGGGCCTCTATTTAACGAAGTCTTCATACCTTCCAAATTCAGGTCACACCAGTGTGATCACGGGCCTCAGAAAGAAAAAAACGCAATCTCATATATGATGCCGTGTTCCATGAGGTGATCACATATAGGGTGTCCCCGAATGCCGTGTACAAACTTGGAGGAGAGGTAGAGAACATCGTGAGGAGCCATAGTGACATAGGAAAGTACAGGCGGAAAGCTGTAGGTGACGAGAACGTGAGCTCGCAAAGTCGGCGCATGTGATTTCCTCATTTCATCCATAACAGCGGGCGATGAACATGAATCGTTATGCGAAATGTTCTTAGTTTTAAAAAAAAGTTCGCAAAACAGAAAAATTCGTTAAATAGCGGTTGAACTGTAGTTTGTTTGAGTCAGGCTTTGAGAAAATGATGCCACCTAACACACTTTGACTCTCCATAAAAATAAAACCGCTGCACACAACTCTAAGCAAGTTCTTCAAAAGATCAGTTTAGTTAAGATTCAAAAAGGGTACAACACTTGTTCTTTTCTATCCAAAAAAATCATAGCATCTTGACATTTTAAAATCACCACTGTTGACACCCGCCATCACGTAATTTGTAATGTGACCAAAAATTTTGCAGATTTACTGAGTTTTTTTTTTAACGTGGTCTTACCTAGCCGTGCTATTAATCACAGTCACAAATCAAGCAATGCGAGGGTTGGTCAGAAAAAAAGGTTACAAGTCAAATAAAGAAATATTTTTTAACAATATACAGAAAATATAAAAGGGAAATAAGAGACATACGTTCCAATCACATTTGGACATAGTCACCAAGTCTATTTAGGCATTTATTAGAACGCAGAACCAACCTGTTTAATCCGTCTTGGTAGAAATTAGGTCTCTGTTCACATTGAGCCAGGTCTCGGTGGATGTTTTCACAGCACTGTCTTGGATAGGGTTTGCAATCCAGTACTATATTTCCAATCCAGGGATTACATTATTCAAATCCCGGGATTGGAGTGAGTGGGTGAATATTAACGTCGCACTGTTCAGCTACACGAGGGCTTTTGGCGACGGTCCGAGTAATTTCGAACCATGGTCAAGTGACGCGGACGACACCTGGGCTGGCACCCCCCTTTCCTAACTACCACACCAACGGGAGGACGTTTGAGATCTCGACAGATTTAATGCGTGCATCGCTACCCTACACGGCGGGTCTTCAGTGATACTGGGATCAAACTCATGAGATACTAGCCACGATCCGATGCCTAGACCACTAGACTACCGCGGCCACACACACTCCCGGAATTGGAGCTGAACTATTTATGAAATATACTTACACACTAGCATTGTAAAAATTACATAATAAAACTCAAAACATAATAAAAAAATTGGTTTAATATTGTTTCTTGAAACAAATCAAATATAAAAATAGTACATAACGAAATTTTAAAAAAATCCTTCATTTCTTGTGTTTTTGTAAATAAGATTTTAGAAAACACAGCTTGTCCAACGTTTCATCGTTCAAACGGCTTCTTATTTTTGTGACAAATTGTCCTGCCAATAAAAATGCTCGTTCCGACTCTACACTAGTAGGCTTTATTTTCATTAAATATGAGTACGCTCTTTCCAAGTAGTCCCTACGTCTCCCTCCATTTTCAAAAAGAGACTTTTCTTTTTGAATTTTGGATGAAAGTGTCTCAAATCTAATTGGCTGCATTGATGCATATCCCTCTTATATAACTTTATCTAGTTCTTCTGCTACACTTAATGATTTTTGTGTACAAGGGGATTGTGTTTGTGTGTGAGTTATTGAATCAGAATGTAATAAGGCAGTGGGATTTGAAGCACTAAGTCTTTCAAGCAGGTTCACTATTAATTTACGGCATTTAATAGAGGAAGAAACTGTAACAAAATCTGCTCCTGAGACGTTGCTTAATCCATTGTGTAAATATTGCAATAAACCACTTAACTCTGCACGACGTTCTCCCATACGAGAAATGAGAGCTGTGCATAATTTTTTACTTATAGCACTGTTTGCATCTTTAAGCTTATTTAGCATAAAATTTATGGCAATGTCTGCTGTAAATAGATTGCTCTCTCGACGGCAGAGTGCTTCAACAGTTGTTTTTACTGGCACATGAGCAATAATTATATGAAATAATATTTGAATATCATCATGAGATAAATCTAGTGATTTATCTTTATTTTTTTATGTCTATTAATGCTTTTTGTATGCACTCTTTCAGTAAATAGAAACGTTCCACCATTAACAAAAGACTGCTCCACCTCGTCTTGCAGTCTCTTAATAAGACAATGTCCTTGCCAAATTCTGTTCGAATATATTGTTGTAATAAATCATTCTTTGTTGGTAACCTTCTAAACAAAGATATTATTTTTCGTACCTTATTTATCAGGGGACCAATACTTGGTTCGGTTATCTCATTTCTTTCATGACTCTGACTACTATCAAGGGGGGGGGGGATCCTTCACTGTCAAAAATATCTTCCTCCTGGCAGGAGTCACTCTCTGTGAAATAAATTTCTTCTTCATTATATTGCTGATCTGGTTCATTTTCCAACTTATTATAAAATGCATCATTAACAGCCAGCTGCACACCATGAACAAAACATAACTGCTGATCTACAGATAATATTCTGCCGATTTTTTTCACACATAACGAAAAATTATATTATTTTTATAATCCGCTTTTTCATAAAAGCAAATACAAGAAGATATTCTTTAATACTTTATCTTAAAATGGTAAAAAATATAATAGTACTTGACACAATATGTCTTAATTTAAACCCATCACACCAGCCATTGTGTATTTTATCTTTTAATGCTAAAAAAATTAATCTAATTAGAAATTCAGGTAAAATTATTCTTTAAATAAATTATATGCAATTCGCAGGTTTTTTTAAAATTTAAAGTTAATGAAAAGTTAACATTCTTAATTGAAAAAGTTTTATTAATGTATAAATATTTGAAATGAGCAATAAAATCTTCTACTTACAGAAAGCTATGGAAAAAGTCCGTTGCACGGATCTTTTTGAAAGCTTTTGTATTGTTGTAGCCTAAGACAGAATCTTTATCTCTTATGTAAATCCAAAGAAAACGCAAGCCCACGATGTACAATCGCTTTATTAAACATTTTGTTTTGTCTATAAATCGAAATTTCGAACACACAGAGTTGCATTCCCAACCCCTCTATTCCTTTCTTCTATTAAGTTACATTGATTTATTAGGTCAGCACTTTATTTGATTTATGTAAAGGAAAACACACAAACTTCTCTTTAAAATCCTAAACATTTGACAAAAAAAAATTATTATTATTTTCAGAATGTATCTTACAAAGAAACAGGTGTTAGAAAAGCAGCTGTTCGTAGCGCTAAGTTAAGATTTTCATTGTGTTTTAATCGGACTTTAAATGCGTTTTTCTCAAAACTGTGCACAGTTTTGTCATATTTTCAGTCATATTTTTCTAATTTTTTTTCTATAAAAAATTACTTACATTTTTGGTTTTTAATGTAATTCCTTTTTTGCCAGGAATAAGCCATTCTTTTAAATTATTTTCATTTTGAGTTCGTAGTGGGAGACTGTCATCATTGATTGAAAACTATCGGATGGCAAAATTTTAGTTGCAGCGATTTCAAAACCACTTCTAAAAGATATTTAATGTGTAGTGTACTGATAACAAATTAGTTCCTGTATATATATATATATTGTTCCAATGTGTGATATTTTTTGAACTGTTGTTTTGTCCTTCATGTGTAATATTTATAAAATTGTATTTTTTAAACCTTTTAGCTTGTTTCTAAATTATGAATGCTTTATTTTTAATTTGCATTAATTTCATTTCTGCTTGTTAGCATTAATCTTCATTTTTAATATTTCCACTCATAATTTATTTTAAATTTTGCACATAGTTCAGAATTTTTCTCTTTTTTTATATGTATATGTTTTTGTGGATAAAAATTAATCTATGAATTTCATACATTTTGCACTTTCTGCCAAAGACCATTGGTTTCACATTGTAGACTTTATCGTCATGTTCTAAATACTCATATGGGCGTAGCATAACACTACATGTGTTATGCTAAATTTTGTAGATAGCCATTTAGAAAACTATATAATTATGAACAACATTTGTAAAATTTTTACTCTAATGAGGAAAATTTCAAAATTCCTCTCAGAACCAGCTATTTATAAATTCTTCAGTAAATAATTTAGATGACTCACATATCCTAACATGTAATTCCTTTGAAACAACACTGTTTGAAAGGCATTTTCACTCACATTTCATAAATCAAAGACATGATTTGATAAAAGAGGAAAAAAAAAGCTGTTTATTTATGTACTTTTATACACTAGAACCTATATTTAAAATGATAATTCAATGTATATTATATTAAACAGCTGTTCTGTACAAATAAGGATGGAGTTGACTATAATATAGATTAGATACTGTTTATAAAAAAAAATCAATATATATAAAAAAATAAGTTATTGAAGAAAACATGTTTCAAAAATTTCACTTATATTCTTGTTATTTTTTGTAATGTATATATGCATGTGTACAATTTCCAGAATAAATATTTCAACAATATGATTTTGGTTTGTTTTATTTTTCTTGTTAACAGTGAATAATTGAAAAAAGGTATTGAAAATAAAATTCTGTACACCAAGTAAAATTGCTAAATTATGATTCTATTGGTCCTTATGATGTTATTTTTTCTTCTGAATGGGTGCTGAAAACTTCTCTAAAAGCTCTTTCCATTAGGTTAAAAACTAAATGTGTGTTTTGTTAATGCAAAAATGTACTGTTAGAGTTGTTTTTACATTCTTCTAAAGACTAAAATTTTTAAGTATTTTAATTTAAAAAAACATTAACTTAAAAACTATTATATTTGTTTTCTTTGGTGATAGGAAAGTGTAAAATCAGTTGCTTTAACAAAAAACGAGCTTAGTTTGTAATATAGCAATGCAATTTCTTTATTTCCATGTGGATAGATTTCTATTTAAACAAAACAATTGATATAAAGAGTACTTACACACCTGGGCCTAATGAGTGTTACTTTAGTCAAATGGTTTTTTTCTTCAGGTTACATAATATGTAAAAAAGCTATTTCTTTCTGGCATTGTTTTGAAATTTTTACTTAGAAAAATCTGTTATTTATCATAATGTTTCCTAGATATTTCTAATAACTTATTATTGAAGGGCTGAATTTTTTTAAATAAAAGTTAATTTTCTGCTTGTATATGATTTTAAGGAAACAATATAATGCTTCTAGAGAAATATAAATAATGAATCAAATTGCTTCTGGAACTAGTTCAAAATGCATACACATTTGTTAAACGATAACATCGAATTCATTTTTGCAGTTTTCAAAGATTTATATTTGCGGTATAAGTTCGAAGACACATGCAGTTTGTGATCAAATAATAGTTGCATTTTTTTTCTTTTGAAAAGTAATATTTTTGTTGATACTTGCGTATTGTCGCCACCGTATTGGCGACATTATATAAAACGAAGTACATGGTTGCTAATTCAGCGCGTAGGACACATGCGAAATCGTTACTGCCAATTTGGCGAGTTATCTTTAACTTAGGGACTTTCGCGATAATATGCGAGTACCTTTTTGTTACACACAATAAATGTAAAATGAATTTTGATTTCGAAGTTAAGTGTAAAAATTTCATGAAATGAAAATAAAATAATACGTAAGATGTAGAAAGTGAAAATTTACAACTCGGGTATCACATTTTTAATTCCTTTAAGATTTGGGTTAATAAATATTTTTCTGTTAAAAATTCATATTAGATACAACAGTACCGAAAATAAATGCTATACATACTCATTTTATTGTTTTAAACTCATATTTGATACATTAACAGATTCAAATACGAGTGCATTATATACTCATATCGATCTTTCATTCTCAAAAATTTGATCCTGTAACAGGTTCAAAAATGAGAATGTACTTGTGTCTTAATATGAGATTATGCGATTCTCAAATCTGCGTAAGCGTGCATCGGAGCTATTTTGAGAATGTGAAGTACTCAAAAGTGAGCTGTTTGCTCTCAGTTTTGAAAATCGTTTCTCGCAGTGTGTGTTTCAAACTTTTCTCCATCATATCTCAAGAACGGTTTGACCGAAAGACTTCGAATTTATAGGGTAAACTCAACACATATATACGCACCAAACAGACTACGATCATTCCAAAATTCAAAATATTTCTATTTTTTATAACAAAAACATAACAAAAAAACCCTATGAAGTTCAAAAGTTTTTCTTCAAAGGTCTACCAAAAATTCAATTTTTGATATTTTCTATTGAGTATAGTCCATTCTATGCATTTAAGCTTATAAATTAAAACGCCGTTAATTGTTTTTATTTCAGATGAGCCAATCAGCCAGAATCGTGGAGGAAGAGAGCATCCATATTTTCGAGGCGGGTGTGTTCAGAGCGCTATAACTCACGTTCTATTGTATATTTTTGGCTAAACATTTATATACAAACTTTTTAAATACCTATAAATAAATGATGAAAAACTTAAAGCTCTATCTTTTTACTGGTCATCGGCAAAAATTACCCAAGAATGCTTAAAAAACAGGCCGTCACAGGGGTGAACCCCCTTAATGAGAGGTAAATACATAAGGTCCATATTTAAAAAGACCAGTATCAACAATAATTGTGCCTTATTCCAAGTGTATCTTACCGGAGGTACTACAGTATTTTTATATTAATTTATATCTTAAAAAATACATCATAATTCAAAATTAAAAACTTAATTACCTGTTGCTATTTCATACGAGCATAAGAGTTTGATTTGGACAAACTTCAGCAGGCCAATTTCTTCGAAAACGAGTTTTCTGAAGGTACAGATCACAAAAACTTATTTAAACCTCTAGCTACAGGAGATGTTTTATTTCACACAAGAGTAAAATAAAACATCTCCTGTAGCTAGATATCTTCCAAAAATTCTAATAGCCTCTGTCCCCTTCAAGTTAGCTGACGCCGGACATCCTGAGGGTGGGAGAAATGTCCGTTTTTTTATCACACTCGCGATGGGGAGAAAGTTACAGAAGAAAAAAAAAGAGAAAACACATCAAAATTCACTGTTTAACATACAAACCCACCTCGAATCCTTCAAGGATCAGCACATAAGAAGAACAAAATAAGTAAATAAGATACATTGAATATAATACCAGATTCATAATACTTTGAAAAAAATTTCAAAATGTAATTTAGGCAAAAATTAAATCCCGGGATTTGTTATTTTAATCCCGAGATTTGAAAAAACCACCGGGAATTTGGGATCCCGGGGCTGCAAACCCTAGTCTTGGATAATCGCAGCACATCAGAAACGATATTGCTGCACGCTACCATAGCTCAGTTTCAGCTCTGTCGAGATTTCACTCAGAGCTACCGTCGATCATTTTGAATCATTTCTTCAATTCGTGCTGTGTTGATTTCTGTCGTTGAAGAACTTGGCCGACCGCTCTCTGCCATATTGTGGTTTTCGACATCCTGTCTACCTGATTCAAAAGATTGACACCGTTTCTCTGCATGCTGTCTGCTCATTCTGCTCTGCTCTCTCAGATGCGGACACATTCTTTGCCCATAAAAATCAAATCACGGTTCGCACTTCTAATCGAGACCAATTTCCTAAGCTCTTGCCATTGTAATTGTCCTAAACCGTCTGGGAACTTTCACTACCTACCCGCAAACCAGCTGTATGACAAGTAGCGTCATTTGTCTAGACTCTGGGGAATATGTAGTTTTCAAATGCTGCTGCTTGTAATCTTTTTTTTCTGATCATCTGTCGTATATGCCAATACCGTCGACTATTGATAATTCGAAGTTGAAGGGACCAATGAAAAATTTCGAATTAACAAAGGTTTGAATTATCGAAGGTAAGAAAAAGCTCCCAAAATACACATTATATTTTGAAATAACACATTTAAACATTTTCTTAGCATAACACATTAAACATAACACGCATTTTCTAACACATTTAAATTTGAAACTATGTAACAAAACAACAATTACATACAGATGTATAAAATTATTTTAAGAATTTTTTAAAAAATTACACATATTATACAGTATAAATATTACACAGAAGTTAAAAGTCCTGTATTAAATGAATACATTTATCTATTAAAAGAATATACATATATACTGTACATATAATTTTTTTGATGAAAAAATCTGTTATCTTTTTATTACGGCATTTAATTCTAACTTTGTCAAAAGATTTTTCTAGAATAGATGAAGCTTGAAAAACGTCCGCATCAACGTGATTTTAAAGGGAAAAGTTGCGTAGTTTGTTTAGTGACACTCAAGTTTCTGTCAGAGTTATCGGAGTCAACTTCCATGGTCATCAAAGGGGCTACGTTACAGGGGAAACAAGCAGAGACAATACAATACAAAGCATGTAAGCCCCAACCTGTTTGTTACAGCACTCTACAAGACAGGGAGTGAATTGTCGAGAGTTTTATAAGATCATTTCGAATTATCGCGTGTTGTAGTCTGGCCAGCCACAATTTTACTTCGAAATATTGAGTGTAACAAACGTATTGTTTTAGTTCGAAATATTGAGCGTTTTTCTAGGGGCTGAGCATATACTTCGAAGGGTCGTATTATCGAAGGTCTGAATTAGCGAAAGTCGATTGTATTTGATTTTAAAATGTATTTTTTCTCATTGAGGCATTTTTAACAAAACAGATATACTATCATATTAAAGTCTAATGTTGGCTTAATGATATGTAGGGTGTTCCGAAACTCAACGTCAAGCGGGCACGATGTGAAAGGAGGAATCAAATCACACCTGGGAAATATAAAATAAAAATATCCTATATTGTAATTAAGTGATGACTAGCAAATTTTTGAAAATGTGGAAAATTGACACCCTCCATCATTATATTAGGTCCGATGTGATCACCAATTCCACATTTTTACTGTGAGTTCTTCTCTAACGCGATCTTACATTGCAAATTTAATTACATCTTGCATTTAATCACAGTCACAAACTGTCACGTAACTTAGACTCTCCATAAAATGAAAAAATACCATACTACCCTAGGCAAGTTATTTCAAAATAGGACCTATTTAGTTAAGATTTCAATATGGTACAACACTTGCTGTTTTTCTGTCCAAAACAATTATCGCCATTTTTTTTAAACGTGACTTCATTTAAAAAAAAACTCACTTTGAAGAGTGATATGATTAAGTAAGATATGATTCCTCCGCTTGACGTTGAGAGAGTTTCGGGACTCCCTGTATATAAGCTAGTATTGGACTTTAATACCATAGTATATTTGTTTCGTTAAAAAGGCTTCAATGAGAAAAAAAATACATTTTTTTTAAAATCATATATTGGCAAAGTTGATATTTCAAAAATAAATAAATTCAAACCAGTCCTTTAAAAGAAAACTTAACATGAAAATAAATTTTGTTTTTTTATGTTTGCTGATCTATTTGAATTGCATGCTTCACAATTTATACCTATCAATTTGGGGAAAAATTCTATTGAATTATTATTTTTTAAAAAATGAGATATTCTCAGAAGTATATAGTGTTAGTGCTGATTTCATCTCTCATTCCTGGAAAGAAATCGGATAATGTATATATTTTAATGTTTCTTTGTTTACAAAATAGATTCTATACTTTTCAAGGAAGCTACAATAGCTACATTTGTACCTTTTTAAAAGCACAACAGGCAGCACAAGAGGGATTTAGGAGGAGATTACCCCTCTGTGCTATCATCAACGTGCTTTTTAGAATGTACCCCCAAACCCATTAGAGAGGTTTGTAAACGCCTCTGATGACAAGCATCCTCTAACCGGCCATCAGTTTATAATTGCCCTTAAGTTGTATAAAGAATCTAAGTATGTGTCACTTATCACTACTTGTAGCTTCTAAAATCGCCAAATTGTTGTTAAATGTTATAATCCATAAAACACAGTAGTTCCCAAACTTTTTTTTAACCCATTGACCTCTTTTTATAGTCAAAACTTGCCCACGGACCTCTTTTTATAATAAAAAAAAGTCAAAACTTTCCCCCAAGAAATCCTAATTAAAAAGCTATATAAAAGCATAGTATAAAAATTACAAATTAAAAAAATATTTTGCTGAAGAATTATTTATTGAAATTATAACTTTTCCTTAAATGGTTTTTTTAAAAAAAATTAATGGCTTGGATGAACTTGATGAGTTGTTATGAGTATATATATATATATATATATATATCCGGCTCAATGTTTGTGAGTAGCATCCGCAGATCCCGTCGAGCACTAGTTTTTAGTTGGTTTTTGTATGATGTGCGGTTTTTTATATGGCACTGAATCCACGTTCTATCAAATTGAAAGACGGGAAAGTAGACAACAACTTCTGTACAATAACCTATATTGCAGGATATAAAATTGGGATCTATTTTTGTAACCAGAATGTGTGGTATCCTTGTTCAAACATTGGTTTAAGTCCCTCATTTGTGGATACTTCAATAAGATATACTTGTGTTAGTATGGATTCATCTTTGTTTGGGATCTGAGTTAGTTCACGCGCAAAAGGGTTCAACGCCCAGTCGGGAATATCCAAGTGAATTATTGTTATTTATTTAAATTTTCATAAAAATAAAAATGGATTAAAATTTTTTAAATTTTATATTTAACCTTACACGGACCCCTGACATAGTTCAGGGACACCTAAATTCAATTTTAATTTTCCACGGTCCCCTTCATAATATCATGGACCCTGGGGTTCTGTTCACTTTGGGAACTATTGATCTAACACCAAGCGTATTAATTGTGCTACTTTGCAATGCGAGCAACGTACTTCTATTCAGTTATTTCAATTCAGAAAATGCTAAAAAATTTCTTTGATAGAATGAAATAAAAGTGTGTTCGCAACTTACTACAAACGTTTGCAAAATTTAGAGATACACGAATTAAATATTTCTCTTGTTCAGACAAAGGCAAATTTTAAGAGCTAGTTTCTCCGCTCATGGAAGAAACATGGATTGTGGTTTGCTGCATTAAGTTGCTATCATTTAGAATGTTCAAAAAAAAAAAAATGTATACTTAAGTTAAGTAAGCGTTATTCTGAAGTGATGTGTTTAGTTGGAATACCTCTCTACTCTCTCTTTATGCAAAAGAATGTGTCACCAAAAATAGAAACATACTTAGAACACAAAATGCTTTAGTATTAATGGCCACGGTAGCCTAGTGGTCAAGGTAACGGGTATTCACGGCGTGTCATGAGTTCGAGCCTAGTACCGCTGAATACCCGCCGTGCAGAGGGGGCTAATGCACGTTAAATGCATGTCGAGTCTCAAACGTCCTCTCCTTAGTGTGGTGTGGAAGTTAGGAGAGAGGGGTGGCACTCAGGTGTCGTCCTCGTCACTTGACCATGGTTTAAAATTCGAGGTCAGTTGCCAAAAGCCCTCAAATGGCTAAATTATGCGACATTAATATTCACTCACATACTCTATTATGTGATGACTTTACTAATGAATGGAGAGGGCATACTTAAACACATTATTCCTTTTTATTAGAATCAAGTTTTTGTATCCCTATACCCACTAATACTTTTATATTTTGAGATCTACACTTTATCTGAGTTAGAATTTCAATTTATACAAAGTAATGAAAGTTGATACATATAAAATGTATCTAAATATGTTATAACATGTTATTATAAATGGCAAATGTCTTATGAACGTATGAATGTAATGAAGAATTACCTTAATATGTCCAAACTCTTGTCTAAAATGCTATCGAAACATATTTAATAAGTTAGAAAAGAAAATAGGAACTTATGCTTTTAGTGGATGTGATTTTTTTCAATGTATGAAGAATTCCTATACAAGTTCTCAAATTTGGTCATAGCTATTACCTGTAGGATCAGAAACTCAATGAATCAAATTAAGACGCATTTTTTCAGTTCAATATCACTTTTCTCGATTATTTTTTTCCTCATTCAAATCGTTTGTAACTACATATATGTTTCTTAAGAGTCTAATAAAAATCATGTATCGTTTGCAAATGTTTATAACTTATTTTTGTAATTAAATCTACATGCTTTTCTTTATTTACTCTTTTAACATCTTTAATTTTGAGTTATAAAACTGTTCGGCGTTTTCCGAATCGTCTCCGTATGAATATATTCTGCATTGGAAAACGTTTTCAATTTTTTTAACACTAATGTAAAAACTGTCTCAAAAATAAGATAAAATATTATTGTTTACATGAGTCATTTCAGAAATTATCATTATTCTTCGTTCAGTAGCAGTCTCTTTATTATGCAAAATTTCTTTTTTATTGAGAAAATGCAGTATTTTTGATGAATGGCGTGAGCAGCCATTTTCTTCTAATTAACTATTTTATAATTAAACTTTAAAAAAATAAGGAAAGAAAACCAGCACACTCAATTTAGAGACTAAAAGCAGTGTAATCGGTCCTTTGCTTCATTTTCGCCAAGAATAATTATGACTTAGTTAAGTAAAATTGACGTTAATTTATTGTGAGGGAATAAAAATAAACAGACTTTTTCTTATTAAATTTTTTAATGCTTTTAAGTGTTATTAAATTTTGTAATGCTTTACTTGATTAAAATATGTTTAATTTCCGATTAATTGAATTTTCGATGTCATAGTTCCACACTTCACAAATAGCATTTGCCACTCTTAAAAATAAATTATCAAAATTTTTTCCCCAGCCTTTATGTGTTGTATAACATAAGGTTTTACAAGACAATATAACTAAATTGAATGTTTATAAATTAATATTTACAACACATGTGTGTTAAAACAGACAGTTCTTATGTAACTTATTTTTAATGAATGAATTCTCATCCATTGTAACTTATTTTGATTTCAATTGAAATTGAATTGTAAAATTTTTACTTTAAAAACTTGAGTGTAAAATCTCTGTGTTAAAACCTATATGCAACTAGCCTGGTTAAAAAGTTTAAGACCTGAAGGCTGACGTGTCACAAATCTTGGCTTCTTTCATTTAAGATTGCTAGGTAAAATATTAAAGTTTTTATATTAGGTGGAAAGAGTAATATAATTATAACAATTTTTGTTTCATAATCGTTTTGAACCATTAATGATTACGAGGTAACCTCCCTAGAGTTCATTCTATTGTTCTCTCTCTCTCTCTAATTCCACTTTACCTAAAAGCAAACGATTCTGTGAAAACAACAATAAATAAATCTAAATCTTTCATTTTTGAGAATAAAAAAAAGCAAGAAACTTATTGTATAGGCAACAAATTTAGTTTGTGAAATAAAAAATGACATTAATTTTTCTTTAAAAACCTCAAAGGTTATTCATAATTTTTTAAAAAAAATCGATTACAATTATTTTTAACATGTTTTGAAACTATCTGCTGGAAATGCAATTAATTTCTTTCTCGTCTTTTATTTATGATTTATCGTTGTTTCTTTTTCAATTTGTACTCCTGATCTTACAAATAAAAAAATCGTCTGCGTTTTTAGAAATAATCAGTATAATTGTTATTTCAATAAATGCATCTGTGATCTAAGCAAAGAAAATGCTTGTTTTCATCTCTCGACATTTTTGCTCGTTATCCTGAACCACACACAAGATTGTTAATCATGTCAAGAAATCTTAATTTAAGTTAAACTTCGCCGTATGAAATGTAAGCAGGTAAGTAAACACAGCAAATTGGTAGTGCTTACATGGAATGTTTTCTATTGTCAGCTGTGGGCGTATGTTAACGAAAAAGAATTCCTGAAGGCATTTAGAAAAATAAGAGCTAGAAGTAATCTTCGATAAACTCCCAGGTACGTATGATTTTCATTTTAAAAGCCATTTTTCGATTTTGCATCCGTAACACAAATAATATTTTTATGTGTATGATTTTTATTTGATATAAAATGCAAAATTTTGCTACTTATAACTTTTTTAATTGGAACTAGAAGGAAAAATTGTAGTTCCGATTGAATATTCTGAAACTTTTCAAATAAAAGTCATTCGAAATTCGATTCTTTTAATTTATAAGTACTTTTTCTATCGTTTTTAAATATCTTTGTTTATTATTTTACTGTTGTTTTTTCTTTATCTTGATGATAAGGCTCTGAGTCCTATGCCAAGATACGTAGATAATCCAAAAAGTAATTCTCACAGACATAACAGAATAACACTATCAGTATCTTACTGCTGTCTTCCTCTTTGAACTCGATTCACTCAACTCTAAATAGTAAACTTCAGTTGTAGGTTTCACGGTTCTTTTACAGAAAGATGCTCTCAAATAATACAGTTAACTAAAAAATTTCCCCTTGAGGATTATAGTAGAAAAACCCAAAAGAGAACCTCTTACAATTTAAGAAATTATGATGTATAAATAGAATGTCCTAATTATATTTCAAAAGCACTTTATATATATATATATATATATATATATATATATTGGAACCGAAAGAAAAATAGAAATTCAAATTTCATCACATAAAATCGAGACAAAAATAATCATGTAAGTGGATCGATAGCACTAAATTTTATTAAATTTTAGAAAAAAAATAAGATATAATTTTTGAGTTACTTTCAAATAAGGATTTTGATTTTTTTAGATACAAATGAATATTTCGTGATGAGCATTTTCAGTAAAATAAGTGTACAATATATTATTCACAAAATGTTTATCAATATTCCAATTTATGAATGAGTATATAGCAATAGAGAGAAATACTTATATTTTAACGTAGTATTATAGAGAAATACGATTAATTAAATCCCTAAGAAACATATTTGCTATTAACCTGTGAATCGATGTTAAAAAGTTATATTTTTGAATAAGTGTATCCAAAATTAAAGACAAAGAATGATAAAGAAGCTCTTTATATTAAGAGAATTCTTAACTTTGAAATAACCGACAAATTTCTTTATTAAGTTTATATCGTTTCTCCGAAAATTGTTTTAAATAATGTGCATGTTTTAAATTATTTTTTTAAGTTCAACAAATAAATAGCATGTGTTTTTGAGAGAAGTACGATTTAAATAAAAATCTTTGTTTTAATATTTTTTGTAAATATTTTGCTTGTAACCTATGTATACGTAATATACAAAAGGCACACAAGACATATATTGAAAATACCACAGAAAAAGAAAACTATTTAATTTTTAAAAAAAAGTTTAAAAATTCTCGAAAAATTTTTAAATGCTATTTTTTCTACGTGAAATTTGATTTAAAAGTATGTCGAGAAAGATTTATGTACAACAAAAGAAGTAATGGGTTTCGTGACAACATGATTAAAATTCATAAAATGATTTATTTTATGAATTCTTATTAAAATTTCCCAGAAAAATGTATTAATTCTAAATTTAACTATTTTTAAAAAATTAAATATTGCTTTGATTCAAAAATGTTTACCACTTTTCGGAACATTTGACATATTAGAAAAAAAGAGCATTACCAATTTGAAGGAAGAGAAACTAGTAATTTTTTGTTCTGAGATAAAAAAATTTATTAAGTTTTTATTTTCTCTATAGGAATCTGTGAATGTCAAAAGCCATACACAAACAATTTATCACAACCCTGGACTTTTTAGCCTTGAAATCTCAAATTTTGTGGGATAAAAGAAAAATATATGAAGAATGATTTAGGCCCAAAAAAATATAATAAAATAAAATTGATTTTTTGTGTGATCAATTTTTGTCAAAATAATTAGGGGGTCTCAGGGGTGTTAATTTTATCTCGAGGGGTGTAAATATAAACAATTTTCAAACAAGTATACTTCTTTTAAATTTAAATTAAATAATTCGAATCTTTTTCACATTACTAACAAAGGATTATGGTTTCAAAAAGTACAAAATGTTTGAAACATAATCAAAGTTTTAAAAATTATAAGCATATACAAATAAGAAATAATTTTGTAATAAATATTAAGTAATTTTTGCATTTGGCACGCTATTTTCTAAAATAGTAGCCTTTGATGTATAAAACTTTATAGAATTATAAAATGTATCACATACTCTTTAAACCCTACTAATTTAAGAATAATATATCTTGTGTATTTCAAAATATTCAAAAAATATTGAAATTTCAAAAAAAAATTTGAAAATGTAATTTTTTTATGTTTTAAAAAATATAATTTATTATTCTATTTATTTAAAAATACTACAATGTAATAAGGATACATTTAACTTTATAAATCACTTTATTGCTAGTAATTAAAAAGCTACTATTTTAGAAAATAACATGCGCAACGTAAAACTTGATTAATATTTCTTATAGAAATATTTCTTATATTCATATGCTTATAATTTTTAAAATTATGATTATATTTTAAACATTTTACATTTTTCCGAAGCCCCATTCCCTTATAAATAATGTGAAAAATATTCAAATTATTTAATTTTAATTTCAAAGAGTTATATATATATTTGAATATTGTTTATATTTTCAGCCCTCTAGAGAAAGTTAACACCCCTGTGACCCCTTAAACCGTTTCCCCTTAAATTTTCTAATTTTGGACGAAATTGTTTGACTTTCATTACGAATGTTCAAATTTTGTTACGAAAGTTGATCCAATTTGATAAAAGAGCGGTTATTATTACTTTAACCGAAACAGTGTTCCTTCTTTGAACTATTTCTGCTATTAAATTATATGCCTTTTCATTGATTATTTTTTAACTCTTTTAAAATAAGCATGCTCGCATTTTTAAACCTTTTGGAAAACTCTGTTAAAATCCGTCCCTTCTGGCATAATGTTGAAATATTTTCCAATATTACTTTCGGATGTATATTATTTACCACAAGCTAGAATAACCATTCTGAGACGGGTAATTTTTTCTACTTACCGTAAAATCTGACGTAATAATGCGCACCTTGCTTTCAAGCTGCATTTTTAGGTTTATTCGCCGTATGACCCGCACCCTCTTTTTCGCGAAGAAACCAGAAATGTACATGTGCAATACTCTTATGTTTTGAAGTCATTTATTCGAGGTATTATCCCAGGCTTTTGAAACAATATAGTATACTTATAGAACTACGAACTCTTTATGTTCATAAGGTATGTCATTTCTTTTAATAAACAGTATTTCAATCTATATAGACCTAATTTTTTTTATATTAGTCTCTTTTATTTTTAAAGCTTTCATTTTTATACCTGGCGTATAACGCTCAACCGTTAATTTCGATCTTATTTTTTGTGTTATAAATGCGCGTTATACGGCGGATTTTACGTCGATAAAACTTAATAATAAACGTAAAAACTTTCTGATGAATGCTCATGCCTGATGCGAGACGATATATACATAAATTTTTAATTTTGTTAATGAGAGGCCATTTTTTAATAATCTTCTGAAAAATAATTTTTAAAGAACTGCAAACTGGCCTCAAACGAAAGAATTATTTTGCAGATAACACAGCGAAATCATATGTATAAATTTAGACCCAATGAGGTGGAGTCTGCAGTTTCCAGCCAAAGTGTTGGTGAACTAGCACCAAAATAACAGGGCTTGTAAAGAATAAGCGTATATGAAGTTTCAACAGTCAGGGGCTAATAGATAGCCTTGAATTAAAATAAATTATAGTTTAAAAAAACTAAAAAACACCCTTTTATAGTTAATCGAACTAAGTTGTCTTAAGCTTTTTTTTAATCGCCAAATCTGGAATTAGTCGCCGAATCTGGAAATGAGATCTGAAATTAGTCCCCAGATGCGGGATGGGATCTGATAATGGAAAATCGTTAATCCTGATGATCCTGACCAGAACAATGGAATGAAATTATTGTACTCTCATCGGTCCTGGATAAGTGAGCAAAATTTCGAATTAATATGACCTTTTAAAGTGGGTAAAGATTGAGTTCAAAGATTCCGTTACATTCAAGTGAAGCTTATAAAAGAGTGTTAATAATTAATTAAGAACGTCGAACACGTTGCCATCCGATCGGAACAACAGAACGGGTTTCGGAAATGATGAGAGAAAATTTCTTACAAGAGGGTCAGAAGGACTACTTAAAAATACGCTAGAAATATGCATCTTGAACTAACACAGAAAATGAGCACGATGCAACAGATAAGAAATGAATAAGTGAAAATAATATGCATATAAATCACGACAGAAAAATAATTACGAAAATGGAATTTAAACATTAATAGTAAATATTAAGAAACTTTTAGAAAGTTTATTTCTCAATTTTAGAAAAAAATTATCCTAAAATTATAATAGATTGACTGAGTACTAAGCAGAAAAGAATATTAGTAAAGCAAAAGAAACCGGAAATGCAAACTATGATGTCAAATTTTCATTTTTGAGAGAATGCTTTTTTGAGGTGATTTATTTAAAAAAGAATTACAAATATCTGTTTCAACAAACGATAACAAAAAAGGAAAGAAAAAGAATAATTACTCCTGGATTATATATAAGGAAGGGAAAAGGCTGAAAAAAATGACTGATGGGTTGTTTGATTAAAAATTTATATAAAATTTACCAATTGATATTTTTAACCATTCTTTTTTTTTTTTAAAGAAGGCCAAATGTTTATTTTATATACTGAATGAAAGAAATACCATGTCGCTAGATTCGATAGATTACTGAATTGAGCTATTTAAAAGGAAGAAAAAAATGTGTGTAATTTGATGCTTTTCAATTCTATTTTCAAAAACTCGCCGTAAACGATTTGTTAGCTCACAAAATCAGTTTAACATAAGAAAACTTTGATTTCTTACGTGAAGCAAAAATCGTAATCCTGCGACATTTTGTTCTAAAATATATTTTAAAACTATCTTCAACATTAAATTTAAAAAAAATTATAAATCAGTAGATCTAAAAATGGATTCTAGGTGCGCACTACCATCACTTATATTTTCAACATATCATATTTCATGCGCATGGCCTGTTCTTTGCGTTACGCCGTCCACTCACATAACCTTTCCTTTTATTAATTATATATTTTCACGATAATTGCACTAAAAGTATCATTAAAATGAAACTCAAGCAGGTTTTATTTTTTTAAATACTGAAAATACAAAATATTTTTATAGTGAAGTAGATAAACAGAATAAAAAGTTTATGTGGATATACGCTGTGTAGAGTAAATTAAATATTCTCATTTAACTTAATGCACGGAAAAAAATTAAATTTGAGTAATATATATTAAGTAATTATATCTAAATTAGTATTTGCATATCAATTTTTATTTTGTAATTTATATTTGTAGAACATAAAATGACTCTCAAAAGTGTTCGTACATTTGCAATTTTCTATAACATGTAATGTTATTGACTAATAAAAATTAATATATCAGAATTCCAATTTTTTATAATATCTGAAACTTGTTCTTAATGAAATAAATAATTTTTAAAATTCTTTAAATTTCAAAACTTTAAAACGTAGCATAATTTTTATTTTGAAAAATTAATAATAAAAAAACTACTAAAATTATGTTTCTTCGTACTCTTAAAAAAAACTCAACATGATTTTAACTATTGCATTATTTTCTTAATTTGGTATGTAGTAGGGTTTAGTTAAGTATATTTTAGTGTCCACATTAGCTTTTAAATACCTTGGTATAGATTGCATCAGTTTTTTCGTAATTTCTGCATTGATGT
The DNA here is from genome assembly GCA_019973975.1 of Trichonephila clavata. Classification (NCBI taxonomy): domain Eukaryota; kingdom Metazoa; phylum Arthropoda; class Arachnida; order Araneae; family Nephilidae; genus Trichonephila; species Trichonephila clavata. Next base: position 7,435 of record BMAO01008925.1, on the reverse strand, counting down.
TCTTCCATTCTTCTCTTATTACCCTTTTTAGCTCATATTTTGTTTTTATATCATATCTTCTTGTTCTAACTTCAAGTTCTCTCCAAATATATTCTATTGGGTTAAAATCAGGTGATAGGGGTGGTGTTTTCGGAACTTGGGGACAATTATAAAGACACCAGAGACGATGAGAGCAGTGTATTTTCTGGTCATAATCTCGATAAAAAAAAAACTGAAGTTGTCTCCAGTAACCAAATTTGAGCGGATAATTTCAAATTGTTTCTTTCAATATTTCAATAAAGCTCATGATTCTCAATTCTATTCATAAAAAAACAAATTACCTAATTCTGAAGGTGACATACCCCCCACCCTCCCCCAGGAATACCTCCACTGATCCAACTAAATTTTTGAGACGATTAAGTTTTTATCCATACTACTATACAGCCTTTGAAACCAAAAATATTGAACTGGCTTTTATCTACGAGTAGGACATTATTCCAATACATTTCAGACTTGTTTATCTTGGATTTAGCAAAAGAAAGTAGAAGCATTCTATTTGTCGCCCTTACGAAAAATTTTCTTCGAGCACAACGATCGTGTAATTCGGCTAATCTAAGTACTCTTCGAACAGCTTCAGATGAAACTGAGGTAAAAATTCTTTCAGCTAATTTTGTAGAAAAATTTTGTAGCACTCAATCATGGATTTTTGATAATTTTTTGAACAGTAAATCGCTGATCGCGTTGATTTAACTTCTTTTGAAGTCCTTTTCTTGACTTAATTTCGATTCTATTTTTTTCTTTAAAACGCTTTATCACATATGTCACCGTCGAATGAGGAACATTTGCTCATTTCACAATGCTCTGAACTGATTTACCCTGATCTACGACTACAAGCCATTTTTAGATAATACAATTATAAAAGAATGAATTATTTTAAAGAAAGCAAGTAAAGACTTATGTAAATGATTTTTTATAAGTCGGTTCTTGTATAAATGAAAAGAAGTGACAAACGATATTTTTATTAAAGGAATCCAAAAATGCTTTCGTGTACTATAACTTTTGTAACGCGTGTAACTCATTAAGAACAAAAATTCGAATTTTAAACCTAGGCTACAGTAAGATTTCTACAACTTTTTCCAAATGTACAAACACTTTTGAGAGGTACTGTACGTGTAATTTTTATTTATATCATTATCTTTAAATCTCATCTTTCAAAAACTAGAAAAATATTCTTTTTTGCGCGTTTTTAAGTTTAGAATAGTTTATAGTGAAGGAATAAAAATAAGAAACTCTATAAAAAGTCATTCTTTTTTATCATTTTTTATTCGGAAAGTAATAAAAATTAACCCGAAACACTGCTTCAAGTTTAAAAAAGATCGAAATTTTGCAATTAGTTATTGCGTAATTTGTGAGAAATTCCTATATCCCAAACATTGTAATGAATATGAAATATCTTAAAAATTAAAAGACGGATTTCAAAAGAAATTTTTGTTCATTCAGAAACATGTAGAAATTATAATAGTATATTGTCATTAGAACTCTCTTTTTTAAAAGGACATTTCAATAAAATAAAGATCGGCATATACTTTTGTTAATGGATATTATAAGAAAGAAAAACGGGAAATAATCATAGCTAGTTTAGGGATGTATTCAACAATATGTTTTTGTTATACAAATCTATGAATTCATATATTTCATATTGATCAAACAAAATCTTGTAAAATGTTTTAAACATAGATTAATTGTAGTTAAATATTTAAAATTTTTGAAATTCTGTGATCGACTGCAGAAATTTATGAGGTGTTGCCAGATGTTTTTCTAAAGCCTCTACAGTTGTATATAAATTGGTTTATCATTTTTTCTATCCTATATATTGATTTGAAATTAGTTTTAACATATTTGATTGTTTTACTTGTCTATAAAATTAAAGAGATTGATGTTATTTTAACGGTTAATTAAAAAATTATTAATAAAAATTCTAAATTATATATAATAATTATATTTGTTACTATGCGAACACTTTGTTTTGTCACGTAACACTTTTTTATATCTATTTTTTAAAAAATAATGATAATGTTGTGCGTTGACACGTACAATTTTTTTTAAAAAATAAATTTAATGAAAAAATATTTCAAAATATATTGTTTATTTAAGAAAATATTTCGAATAAATTAATGTAGAAAAAGAATTAATGAATTGAGAAGAATGAAATACAAACGAATTTTGAATAACGGCTCAGGTTTAATCTAATGCAAGAACACACACAATAAGGGCAATAATAGTCAATAAAAAATATTTCCTTTATTTCTTGATTCAAAATTATATTAGCCTTCCTGTTGCTTCTGTTGTGTGAATATACTTTTTCCCCTTAAATCATTTCCTTAATTCATTTTATTAATCATTAAATCGGCCTATTTTCTTGAGTTAATATGAAGTAATATTCACGAAAAATAATTTTGCATTCGAAAATTTTTAACATTTTATATTTGAGTTTTTTAGAACTTAGTTTGATACTTGTGTAATTTCTAATATATTTCAACAAAATAACATTCAAAAGTAGTACAAGTAAACACATGCAAAGACATTTTTTATTAATTGTTTTTTATTTATAAAACTATGTATTATTAAACAGCTTTTACACACAAAAAAAAATGTAATTTAACTAAAAAACAGAAACTTAAAAAAAAATCACAACATTCTAAAAATTACAAAATTGATCACAAAAATAAGCGAGCCATTTTTTCCCAAACTCAAAATAGTTGCAATTAATTCGCTGTTTGTTGTGACAGGAAATGATCAATTTCTCAGGAAAAAGAATATTATTTATCCTTTTGTTTTTGGTCCAATATTTTTAGTTAAGCAACAGATTTTATGTCATCAACAAAAATATTCATTTCAGATTCGCAAACGCATATACGTTTTATCATGTGCGCATATAAATGTTTTTCATGTCGGAATTGTTTTCAATTCATGAATAATTCTTCATATTCATCTCACTGTACTTGTTTTTCTGTACATAGCATATTGTGAAAGTTCAACGTGAACGAACAAAGTAGCTCTTTCTAGCCGTTGACCTCGGCAGTCTTCCAAATGAATATGGCGGTAACCTAAAAAGAAAATCATAGTCAATTTTTATTTATTCAAATCGAAGTCAACTTTGAATTTTAAAAATGCATAGAAAAAACCTTGGTACGATTCGGTTAGTCGTGCCGGGCGATATATTGCCAAATATTGCTACCAACAGTAAGCGAAATATCGCCAACTGCAAACATTTCCCGTCGTTCTCCGCGCGGTTTTCGGTAGTAATTCTGTAAACTTGGTAACAAATAAGAATAAGTAACTGTTATTTGAGTGTATTTTGTGCTTTTTTGCAAAAAAATATCCGCTTGACGAGACGTGCGTTTAGTTAATCGAACAGTACCAAAACTTTTTCAATTTTCAAGTATTTGTATTTCCTAAGAAGTTAAAAACCTTATTTTTAATAACCTAAAACTGAAGTAAACTAAAAACTTTAATTTGTTTCATAAATATGGAAAAGTCTTATAATATTCAATTTTCAAAATCATACGAATAATAATTTTCTTAATTTGATTCTTGTCACAATAAAGAATATTTAAGAGATGTTTGATTAAATCTGTCAGTTTTGTTTTAATTTTTTTCTTGCTGAGTTCTAAAGATATATTTTTTATGAACCGTTTATTTATGGTAAAATATTTAAACCTTATAATGAATATTTGTATTCAAAGTTAAATAAGGCTTTAAATCATGCAAAAATGATTTTTATGCAAAAGAGATTTAAAAGTTTAATGAATTCGACTTTGTTATGGTAGAGGTTTTCAATCTTGAGCCCTTTGCAAAGGCATAAATTAGAAATAAATTTTTATAGCATAACATATTTACAAAGTTATACAATCATTGAATTTTTTTTCTACCTATCTCTTTTTAAATTCGACGTAAATAGTTATTTTAAAGCTGGAAATAGGTTTTTAAGTTGGAAATTGGGTGATTCCATTGACAGGGCACAAAGTTAAGATTTTTTTAAGGGGGTATATATGTAGAAACATATCGCTTGGAAATTACTATCATATAAAGAACAAGAAACATAGTTGGGAAAATAAAGAATATGAATGTAGCAATATGTTTTCAACAGATTAAATTTGATCAAAATAGCTGAACATGTTCTAATTAAAAAAAGTTATATAATAAAATAAATGCATACAGATAGAGTCTGTGTTATATTGGGGAATTCAGAGTAATCAAGAGTTTTTCTATTTTAAAATGTTCCATTACCTTCGCACATAGATGTACAGGGGAGAGCAAATTGTCCAATTAATTGGTTACTTGTAACATTTTCATCTTTCACCCTAAAGTTGAAAATAGCTTCCTCTGGAGCATTCAGTACGAATTTCAGAGTTTCATTCCACATAGGATTGAAACCTGAAAAAAAAAGAACAAATATACATGTGTACAGTTTTTTCAAATTCAACTGCAACGAAATTATAATGGCAGTACAAGAATAAAGCTGTTTTTGGACTTTTTTTAATGTTATTATTACCTTTCTACGTGTAGAGAATCCGGTTTTCTTAAATTAAAACTAATATTAATAATATCTGACAGATTTATTTTAAGCTCCTACAAAATGCAAACTTTCTGTTGAGTTTTTTTGTTCTCAAATATAATACAAATATATCGAATGTTGAAAATGAAACTAAATATTACGTCGAATTTGCGACTGAACAACGAATATAATTGAAACTTAGTCTCATATATTAAGTTTTAAAAAGCGTTTTAATTAAAATATTCAGTTATACATAAAAATTAATTGTGAATTACAAACTCCGCCATTAAAATTAAAAATTCAACATTGACAAGTAAAAAATTTAACTAAGCTCTAGCGTCTCTAAATTTAGTAATCTAGTAATCTAAAAAAATTCATGTTTAAAAAAACGTATGGGTACGTTTAATTAATTACATTTATGAACGGAAATAAGTTTTTTTGTCACACCCAGAATCATTAGGATATTTGATGGGATGATTTGAAAATAATCATTTCGAATGTTTCGCCTAAGCGGGTGCAAAAGGATATAAAAAAGAAAATAATTAATTATAACATTTTCTTTTCTATTTTGCTCTTTTCTAACTAAATTACCATATTTTTCGCCTGAAAGGACAAAAGTGTTTCGTAGGCCACATAAGCTTGAACTTCGTTTATTTTGTGTGCATTAGTCATTTAGTATGACACTGATTACCTTAAACATTGTTAATTTAATATTCCTTCCATGAAAACTTGATTCAAAATTCAAAGATTAGTAATCTTAATCATGTCTTGCAGAGAAACTTTTATCTTATTTCATTTTCAAAAATTTTAAAATCGCAAACAAAAATTTAAAAAAAAAATAATACAAACTGCTGTCTACCCGAAGTGCAACACCATGAAGGAAGCATTCAGACCCCATGAAATTTTCTCCGTATATATACCATTAACGGATATACAAATTATTAGCATTTCAGGGCAGATGCCCATCATGGGTGCCTGTAGTGCCACTAACAAGCTCTGTATAAAGAGAGAACAGAACATCATTTTGAAGAATTACTCAACAGTTGTCTTAGGGCCCTTTCATTCGAGTGGTGTCGTACTTAACAGAAAGAGCAGACTGTAGGGAGCTAATTTTGAATAGAAATCGTTTGGGTCCCTTAACATGTGGTCAACTAGCTCTTCCTCAAGCACTCCAAAACCCGCATTCTCCTCCCCACTAGTTGACTGAACTAAAAGGATATTGTGTAAGCTACGCTCTTCACATGCGGCTACTTGTGTATTGAAAACCGAGAAAACCTTTTATTGTTTCTTCGGAGTCAGACATTTTACCCAGTGACCCGGACCGGTACTGGTCCGAGGATCAAATAGTACCGGGCTGCACATGGAACATTAAATTATATCCATTCCATGTACTGTGGTGTATTACTCACGGATTTCTGCGACTTTTTTTTATGGAAATCACTTTATATTCATTCTTTTCTTTGTGTATGTTATTCTGAAGGCGTGTTTAAGTACAATTAAATTAAAATTATTAAATCAAAACAATCTAAAATATAAACAATCAACGTCCCACATCAGCGGGTCACGGTAAAATTATCAAACTGTGGTTGGTCCGCGGCGATAAAAAGGTTGGGGTGCACTGATTTTACCAATAAGTCTGGCACTCCCTTTTCAGTCAACTTTGTGTCCACGTGTGAAGAGAATTATCTTCCCTCGCCATACTAAACGCATTGACTGGCGCAAAGTTACCTCGAGTGTAACCAGCTTTATGGTACATTGTTTTTGTGTGAAGGGGATATATTGAATTCCTCTCTCTCACCTTTCCTAGTGAGCATTGCCGATACATTGATCAGTCAGTGCTATATTTCTGAAGTTTCATAACTTAGTGTCCATCTCATTTAGAACTTATCTGTGATTACACTCTAACAGACCAATGCGCCTTCACACGTGGCACTGGAAACTTTTCCTTCCACTAGATTGTAACTCTGCCTTTGCCTGCCTGTTACCCCAATCTATCACCTATCGAACATGTCTGTCTGGAGATGATTAGAAAACGACTGATATATATCATCCACAACTAAACCAGATAAAGTTTGACAATCTGGGGAGGCAGCATGCACTCCCGTACCCAAACAAGGCAACCAAAGTCTCTTTCATTCAATGACGAGGTGTAAGAACGGTTACTGCCAGCCATGGTGGCAGTACTCAATAATACGATTTCATCATCTTCTTTATCTTACAGAAGACTGTATTTTCAGTCCCATTTTACTTGTATATACTGTATGTTTTCTTTCTAATAAATTTGGCTTTGATATCTCTTGTTCTTCTTGGTGTTGCGCTTTGGATGGTCAGCAATGTTATAGCTAAGTTTTCTTAATCTTACAGATAAATTTTTGTATGCTGAGTGATTAATATTTTTAAATGAATTTACCATTATTGTTGATAAATTTCGTCTTTTTCTTTTGTCCATCTAGAGGGTGACCGTATACTTTGACAGATACATAAGGGTCGACCACTTCGCCATCTTCTGCTCGATTTGGTTTCGGAAGAAACTGAGCACTTATAATCTATAATAATTATAAAACGAAACTAATTGTTAGTAAATGTTACGTGCGAAGAAGATGAAACTTATAACATACAAATAGTGCCCCGTCAACCCCAAATAGAAATTGTTCAGGAATTACCATTCCATTTATCTCCGTTCCGTTGCATTTAAAAACTAAACAAAGTATAAAGCTCTGTTTAAATAATAATTTATTTTTATTTAAATATTATTTATCGAATTCAACATTTAATAAAACATTTTGAAATAATTTTTTCAAGTGATTTAATTCTCATTTCATTTATGTTAATTTTATTTCAATATGCGTCTAGGGTTTCTATAAGAATTTCGCTCTTAGTATTTTAAGTGAATCATTA